>JAQQBR010001833.1:6812399-6822413 GCA_030347285.1 Microctonus hyperodae
TTGAATTTTCGGTTTTAATTTGTTAAGTTTATCAATTATTTTATTAACATTTTTTCCCTCAATATAGCGTGTTAATCAATTGGTCTTGTGTAAAAAATAATCCAGCTACAATTAAAGTAGTATGTAAAATTAACATATACATTGACGTCAAATCAATCGATAATATTTAAACAAATATTAATGATACGAAAATTTCACATGGAAAAAAACTCTTTTGCATTATAACATCAACAAGCGTATGAAAAATAAACTACTTAAAAAAAGAAAGAAAAAAAAAAGTTTCAAGCTCAATGTTACTTAATATTTGTCCTTTGACGCAACTGAATAATAAATCAGAATATAAAATGTATTTATATTTTTGTGCATTTTATCCATATCAGAAAATTGTATTTACCCTTGCCAACATTCATAATTTATCTTTCATTAATAAAAAAATGTCATTTAATCTGTTCTTTACAAAAATGTAATATCTTTCATGATTAAAATGCAACAAGATTATGCTATTTATATTTCAATATAAAAAAAAGACGATACTTCTATCGATTTACAATAAAATGGGTTTCTTTTTATCACGTGTTGAAAATTGGTGATTAATTCCAACGTGAGATTTACAAAGCTTGCGAGTTAATACAAATCCCAATGTCTCACTACCATAATTCACCATCTTTTTCCTTTGCTGGCACTTCAATAACTCGTGGTTTATCAATTATTCTTGCAGTGCGTCCACCTTTTTCAACAATACCAATAATCCACGCTTGATAACCCTCCTGTTTTTCAATATCTTTGCAATAAGCCGCGGCTTGTTCACGCGGTAAACAAATCAGTAATCCACCACTTGTCTCTGCCGAATGACCTTGAAGTAACTGGAACATATTTCCACATGCTTTTGCAACAGCTGCCATTTTAGCAATAACCGGAAGATTATGAATAACAAATGACACTTCATTTTTTTGATGTTTTGCTAAATTTTGTGCATGGCCAAGCAATCCAAATCCAGTTACATCTGTTGCACCATGTGCATTGTATTTATGCATAAGACGCGCAGCTGTAATAATTCATCAAAGTATTAAATAAAAAAATAATCTACGAATTTAATTTATTCCAAATTGTAATTAAATTTTTTACAGCAAATAAGCAAAGAAACTTTACCTATTCTATTGAGCCTGGCCATACTGTCCATCGCACGTTGATAAGCTTTTCGTACATCATCCTCACTTACAACAAGTTTAATTCTGTTCCAACGATCCGGTTGATCCAACCATTGATGAGCATTTACTGCAACTTGTGTACCCAATGGTTTTGTTAATACCAGCACATCACCCACCACTGCATTGTCGGGTCTGAATCATAATAAATATAATATTACAACAATTTCAAGTGTCATAAAAATAATTTCAATAGTGCAAACAATAGATACGTAAAATAAATGTGAATATTTGTAGAAATTGATCTTTCGTGAATTTAAATATAAATAAAATCACGACGTGGTTTAATCAAATTCCAAATATTTGCTCTACCTATTTTTCTTTAAGATATTCCATTGATAATTAAAAATATCTTACTGTATTAATAGGCAAACAATTATTTACAGGTCATATATATTTTCTACCTACACAATATACTCGTTGGGTTGACAAACAGTTGTAGCAACACCGCCAATGGTACACCAAGGATTGACGACAGTTTGACCGCCAGTAACTGTTGTACCAGCTTCTAATGCTGAATCCTTGAATCCCCTCATAATCAATGGCACCACAACATCGCGTTCTTTCTCTGTCATTTTTGTACTTACTCCCAGCAACATCAGCATATTGTCAGACTCCGTCACACCCATTGCATACAAATCACTCAGAACGTTTGCACAAGCGATTTTACCTAAAGGGGAACACGTTTGGACACATTCGTCCTGTAAAAATAAAATTATTTATGAATTTTTAATCTTACCCATCATATAAGGATCATCAACAAGTGGATAAAAAAAGTCTGTGGTTTGAACTAGACTAAGTCCACCGTGTCTAAGTGGAGTTACGGAGGAATCCATGCCAATGCCTGCAAAAAAAAAATAATTAATTCAATTACATGTATTTCATTGATAAATTAATATTTTATATTATTATTAGTATTATTTTTATTAAATAAAATGTGTTTGCTGTGCGGCTATTTTTGAATTTCAAACTATGATTTAACAAAATGAAACGAGTTGAGAATCACTGTGCAGGCGCCAACGTGGCAGCCATATTTCATAAGGGCCGACAGCCACAAAATTTGTGCCCCCGCTTGTGTGCACGTTAACTATTCCATTGACTCATAAAATATAAAGCGTCAAACAATGGCGTCACAATGCGTTCAATCATCAGAAATTAATAAATTAAACAAAAACATACATCCATTATCAATAACCATATACAAATATTCCGCGATAATAAAAATGAAACAAATCTATCCAGCATGTTTAAATTTAAATAATACACGTAATATTATTTATCTACTATAATGTTTAATATTATTATAAACACAGTCTTGAAATTACCGGTATAATAAAAAAAAAAAACTGACTATAAAAAATTGTCTTTAAATAATCTGCAATAAGAAAATACATATCTGAAAGAGAATGTGGGCATAAAATAAATAAAATAATTTCAGGATGCTCACCAATTCGCGGAATAGCCAAATGCATAAAGTGAGCATGTTCATGATCCTGGGCGCTACCATCATCTGCCTGGAATCCCTCGAGAAGTTTACCAAGAACTTCTTGAGGGACTTTACACCCTCATCCTTTTAGATCGGCAAACCGCGTAAGGCGGAAGGTTGCGTCCAGGTCATGTGCCACTGGATCAAATGGCCTCCGGAGAGCAAGGGCATTTGGATTACCACCAAGTTCTAATTGTCCGACGGACAAAGCGTCCTGGCTCACTGGTGTCCCCTGTAGTTCCGCCATCTTTATCCTAATTTTGATAAAAATAAAATATTATTTTAAATTTCATTCTTTTTATGGATATAGTATGATGAAAAAATTATAATTAATTTATATAATGAATGAAGTGAAGTTGGTGGCTTCATCAAATTATTATTTCCGAGTTACAGCCCTGTTTCAATTTTTACTTTTGCTTTCCTCGTCATTTACCTTGATACGCTACTATCGTCTCACTTTCACTTAGAGCAAAAGTTATACTTCCTCCGCCACTGTCAGGTTCTCCGTTCAATCTACGTTACTTTGCTTTGCTTTATACTATGATGAAATTTACAATGTATCCGCAGACAGACAGCCACTGGTTAAACACAACGGATGAATTTACGTTAGCGTGTTGCCCACGGGCGTCGAGTAGCCGGGATCAAGAGCGAATGCAAAATGGTGCCTGTGAAACTTTTGTTCCGCTTTGGACGCCCGGAACTTTGCTCTTGAGTGGTCCCACCACGTAAAATGCAACGATTTTATTGGTGAATTTGAATTAACGCATGCGCAGTATAACTGCGCGACTCAGGAACGCGTCTAACAATTCGTTGTTCCCCCCATTTTATTTTATTTAGGAAAAATTTTACATACGACTTTTTTTTGTTTCATTATTTTTTCAATCATTTTATTTTCAGCTTTCTTATGTCAATTATTGCAACTTTTTGTTTATTTTATATCTGTAATTGTTACAGTTTGTATTTTTTTATCTGTTTGGAGAGAAATTAAATGTTGATTTTCTATATATATATATATATGGAAAAAAATGAGGTTAGGAAAGTCCTTTGAAATGTTTTATTTCTTAAAATTTGCATCAATGGAATGTAGTGAGATTTAAAATTTTTATATTCTTGTCATCATTGTTAATATATAATATTACAGTTTTTTCTCTTATTTTTGCATTTGAATGATTGATTTTTGATTGTAATCAAATATCAAACAAATTTAACATCTTATGTCAGTGGTTCTCACATTATATCATAAATTTCATTTTTGTAATACTACCTATATGCCATCTGTCGACAAAGTAGAGTACTTAAATGTAATTTACCAAGATGGTGTATCGATTAAAGTATGCCGTTTATTTTTTTTATTTCCCTCTTTATCGCGCGCCATGGTGGAGGAACTGTCGGCAAATCATTGTCAAATCAATTATTATGCGATATTATTCTTCAGAGTCAAGAATAAAGAGGTTCGACCTCAAAATCATCAACAAAAATGGCCCAACTTTTACGAACTGTTAACTCTGAGGTATGACATAAATTTATTCTATTATTTATTCAAGTACACATATTTATTATTACGAATTCCTGTTATAAATTACATAGAGCGATAAATAGCCAATAATAATCCCGCCAATAAAATTTGTTTATTATTGATTTATTGAAATTAGTAAAACAAGTTTTACAAATGTGAAATATTTGAAATAAATTTTTAATTTAAAGTAAAAGATAATTCTAACGATTTTTCCTGTAATTTTAACTAAATAAATTTTATTTATTTATTTATAGATTTGAAAGATGTTTATATTATATTTTATAATATAAAATAATATTAATTACCATTAATTTACACGAGTTAATTAATTTTCTCGAGTTAACGTATTAGCTGGAGAAAACTGTTACAAAGATTAATTAAATATAGATACGTCGTTATCGCTATATCGCCAGAGAGCAAACATGATTTCATAATTTGATCAAGCTCGAAATGACAAATATTCATTCTTATCTTTTTAAATTATATTTTAGTAATAAGAATCAAATAATTTTTAATAAATTATATTATTCATTCTAGATGCGAATCGCCAAAAAATCATTCAGCACTGCTGTTCCCACCGTAAAAATGTTCATAGATGGGCAATTTGTAGGTAATTATATAACTCTGATAATGAATTAAAATATTTATGAAATAATGAGTGACATTTTTTTTCAACAGAGTCAAAGAGCACAGAGTTCACTGATGTTCATGATCCCGCGACAAATCAACTATTATGTCGTACTCCAAAATCAACAAAAGTTGAAATGGAAAGCGCTGTAGAGAGTGCTAAAAATGCTTATGCAAAGTGGCGTCAAACAAGTGTACTTACACGACAAACACTTATGTTGAAATATCAAGCTCTAATTCGCGAGCACTCTGTAAGAGATTGATTATTATCAATATTTTATAAGTCTTCATGCACAATGATATAAATAGAAAATTGGTTTTAGAAAGAAATCGCGGCTAATCTTGTAAAAGAAAATGGAAAGACAATGGCAGATGCTGAGGGTGATGTCCTTCGTGGTCTTCGTGAGTAAAAAAATAACAAAATTGATTATCGAAATTCACAAACAATTTAATTTCCATTGTTATAATTTTATATTCCAGAGGTTGTTGATGCTTGTACAGCAATTCCAGCATTACAAATGGGTGAATCAACACCAAACGTAGCAACAGACATGGATATAATTTCATATAAAATTCCTTTAGGTGTCACAGCGTCAATTTGTCCTTTCAATTTTCCAGCGATGATTCCATTATGGTCATTTCCCATATCAGTTGCCTGTGGAAATACCACAATTCTCAAACCGTCCGAGAGAGTGCCAGGCGCATCAATGATACTCGCTGAACTTTTCTCTAAAGCTGGCGCACCACCAGGTTTACTTAATATTATTCACGGTCAGCACGCAGCTGTTGATTTTATTTGCGAACATCCGGACATTAAAGCAGTGTCCTTCGTGGGCTCTGATCAAGCGGGAAAATATATATACAAACAGAGCAGTGCTCATGGAAAACGTGTCCAGTGTAATATGGCAGCGAAAAATCATTGTGTAGTTATGCCAGATGCGAATAAAAATAAAACTATTTCACAAATTGCTGGCGCAGCTTTTGGCGCTGCTGGCCAACGTTGCATGGCTCTATCAGTCGCGGTGTTTGTTGGTAAATCCAAAGAATGGATATCAGAATTGGTCAACGCTGCAAAACGATTGAAAGTCAATGCTGGTCATGTGCCGGATGCTGATTTAGGACCAGTTATTTCACCACAGTCAAAAGAAAGAATTTGTGGACTTGTCGAATCTGGTGTGAAAGAAGGCGCAAAGCTTGAACTTGATGGACGTAAAATTGTCGTTTCTGGTTATGAAAATGGGAATTTTGTTGGGCCTACAATTCTCTCTGATGTTCAGGTATAAATAAATTAAAATATAATACATTCCTATACTTTTTTTTATACAATTGAAATATGTATATCTGAATGTACAATTCAATTGTCAACTTTTGCTCAGACCTTTGTGACTTTATGTAAATTAATTTTCTTTCAGCCACACATGAAGTGTTATACTGAAGAAATTTTTGGGCCTGTACTTGTGTGTATGTTTGCTAATAGTCTAGATGAGGCCATTGAACTTATAAATAATAGTCCGTATGGTAATGGTACTGCTGTTTTCACAACAAATGGCGCAACAGCGAGAACATTCGTCAATAGAATTGAGGCTGGACAAGTTGGTGTAAATGTTCCTATTCCAGTTCCATTACCCATGTTTAGTTTTACTGGTAATAAAGGATCATTCCTGGGTGATAATCATTTTTACGGAAAATATGTATGTATTATCAATAAAATTATACATGATCTATTTTATATTTTGGAAATAATATTTTTTTTTTTTCAATTTCAGGGAATTAATTTTCATACACAAACCAAAACCGTCACGCAATTGTGGAGATCAGGTGACGCAACTGATATTACCTCATCAACTGCAATGCCTACCATGCACTAAGATAATTTTCTTAGTAATAAATGTTACAGTAAAAAATCTTAAAGAATATTTTTTAACAAATTACTTACAACATTTATACAAACAATGCCCGTGTGCTTATAAAATTTTTGTACTACATATTGACTTTTGTTATATGTATATTATACATCTGTTGAATTGAAAAGGACCTCGTGTTCTCATTTTTTTATCGATATCTTATTCATTAACACCATTTTGTAAATGCTAAAGGGCATTCAAACCTATTGGCATTAATCGAAATGGCGCAAGCGCGCCTGATATTTGGTTTTTTTTTGTCTTGTTATATTTGGTGGCTATTTGCTGCACGCGCATCTGCTCCTTCCTATATCATAAGTTCACTCGCCAGGTATCATCATTGTGACCAATATTTGCCCGGAACTACATTCCATCAGCTCGCTCGTTCATCACAGTGTATATTGCGCCGGGGTTAAAGACTGTTTAATTTTTTTATTTTTCCAAAGCAACATCAAATCGCTCGTGACCGGTGTTGATAAATATTGTGAGTATTCAATCAATGTTAAATATTCTTTATATAAATTAATGAAAGAAAATTAATTTTATTTGTTTAATGAAATTTTATCTATATTATTTTTGACGGGATTGTTTTTTTTTTATTAGGTGAGAAAAAATGTTCAAAACTGTACGAAAGGGTGATGCAAGCTTGCAATATACAATTTTACCACAAACAGATCAATTTATTGGCAACAGCCCATTACCACAACCACCTGATACTCGTGAATCAAACGTTTATAAATTCATGCTGCTTTTAGTATTCATCGCTACTTGTTTTTGCACTTTTGCAATTATTTCTTCAATTATACTCAATGCACAACGCGAGTCTAATTCTTTTGCCGTACGGAAATTAGAACAAGTTGAATATAATGATGTGGTGAAATTGAAAAATCATCAATCAACAACCACAAATTCAATTGATGTTAAACAGGAAGAAGTTTTTCCAACAAATAATGCAATGGAAATTAATTCGAATAATATTCAAACAACAACTGAAAATTCTATGGTTACCAAAATTTTCGAAACACCTCCAGATGTTGATGACAATGTCCCTGAAATAATGGATACCATCACAGATTATACAAGTCCAGGTGAATATATTTATTTTTATTGTTACTAAATATTTTTAACAATTCGAAAAAATTTCAGAAAATAAATTAATATTAGGAGGAATCGATATCAACTCCTCACCATCGTCGATAGACTCTAAAAATTTTAAAAATCCTGAATTACCATTGACAGTCCTGCCATTAACGACAATCGATGCGTCTTCATCTTCCAAACCAAAGACAACTGTTTCAAATTACTTGCTAACAAATAGAATGAACCCTACGAATATTTTTAAACGAGCAAAAATGCCACGTGTCACATTGAAATTGCGGGAAAATGATACAATTCCAAAGATGTATATGAAAGCAGGTATCGCATCATATAAAAAAGGAAACATTACGACTAGTGTTTTGGCACATGGTTTGAGCTTAGAAGGATTGATATTTAAAACACCCGAGGGAACAATTAAACCGTGGAGTAAAAAATGTGCTTTCTCTCAATCTGCTTTTCGTGCAACATTGAAGGTAATAAACACTGTATAAATAATTTAATTATGATACAAACAATTTAACTAAATTTTATCAAGTGAATTCACTTTATATTTATTTATAATATGTATAATACAGTAGCTAGAAAATTAATTTAAAGTCTATTTTCGTTAAACTTCATTATCATTCATATTGGAAACTTTTTTTACCTCAATATCTAAGTAATATGCACAAAAGTTTAATGGTCGCTTTAAATATTGATTGGGTTGCAGCACAAAAGAGAAGTATTAGGAGGTTTGAACACGAGAGCCTGACTTTGTTATACAATCGATCAAATTGTGAGCGTACGTTCACCAAACTAAAATGCATTTTGTTATCTATTTTTTTTTTTTTCTTTCTAACTATTAGCAGTCTTCCGCTCCTGTCGCCGAGTTTCATTAGTTTATTTATTAATTTTATAAGAGAATATTGTAATTTAACTACAGCTGAAAAATTTTATTTTATTTTTCAGAGATACTGCGAAGCAAGTGGAATACTATTTACTCTTGGATTGACAGTTGGCGTTATTGTATCTATGCTTGCATCTGTAACTATTATCTTCAAATATAAAGTTCATCCAGTAAAATCGCCAAACGTTGAAGAACCTCCATTAAATGCAAAAGCCGATGATGAAGAGCATGAAGATAGATCAAAGCTTCTTGAACCAGAAACTAAATTAATTAACGAAAAGGAGTAATGTGTCGTTAAAAACGATGGTAAATTAATCAAATTATCTCCTGATATCTTTCAATTTCACACTCACTCACTCTCTATCTGTTTCTATCTCCCTCTCGCTCGGGCAAAATGTATCATGTGTAATTATAATTATTCGGTTATTATTTTAGATTGCAAAATAAATTTGTGGAGGGATAACTGCATTAGTAAATTTCAAATTTATTATTTTGTTGGCAATTTAATAAATGACAATTTAGGATGAAAAAAATTATCACGCTTTCACACTTGTGATTGATTTTTTTTTTCAGCGGCATAATGCCAATTGGCATTTTTTACTCGTTAATATTATTTTATTTCTGTTCTTAAATGGGTTCACTGATCGCGCCCTCACTCATTCTGCACGCATTGTGTGCAGATTCGCGTCGTATACCAATCGCACAATTACTCCGATCAGAGGCCAAACGTTCCATGACGTAAATATAATGTCGTCGTTGAAGTAATAGGCGTATCAGAGTTTAGTTGAAAAATAAGGAAAAAGAAAATAAAGTGGAAAGAATATAAAAAATACTTGGTCGAATTTTATTTTGTATTTAATATTGATAGTTAAATATTTTTATTGCGATGCAATTAAATAAAATGTTAGAAAATAGCTGGATCAAATATTTAAAAAAAAGAAAATAGTTATTCAGATTTTTGTAGAATTATATTGAATTGGATCATTTTATGCATATCATAAAATTTATCTACAATAAAAAAATGATAATCCAATAAGACAAAAAAAAATAATTCGTAGCAGCACAAAATTAATAATTTATTTCTCTCAGCAGATGATATAAAAATTGTGAATGTTTTTAGATTTTTTGTAAATAACTATGTATATTTTTTTATAAAGTTCCACAAACGGCGATAAGAATGATCAACAGTGTATTTTTAATTATGTTACAATTAATCCAATGTTAATTTTTTATATGAAAGTATATTAGCTTTTAATGAGTAGTTTTTGAATGGGACAAACAAGTCAAAAAAAAAA
>JAQQBR010001833.1:6827967-6849562 GCA_030347285.1 Microctonus hyperodae
GAATTGAAGTATTCCGATCTGGTGAAGGAATGGGCATTCGATTGGATGGAGCTTCAGCATTTAGTGGTGCAATTATTTCACCTTATTATGATTCACTTCTTGTTAAAGTAATTGCCCAAGCTGGTGATTTAGAATCATCATGTGCGAAGATGAATCGAGCTCTTCGTGAATTTCGTGTTCGTGGAGTTAAAACTAATATTCCATTTTTATTAAATGTTTTGGAAAATCAGAAATTTTTGAATGGCAATGTTGACACGTATTTTATTGATGAGAATCCACAGCTATTTAAATTCACACCAAGTCAAAATCGTGCCCAAAAATTGCTCAGTTATCTTGGTACAGTTTTAGTGAATGGACCAAGTACACCACTTGCTACTCCACTAAAACCAGCGGAAATAAAACCACACATCCCGGCTATTCCAATAGGTGAGTTTGATTTTATATTATTGCAAATAATTTCTTCCCTATTTCTGCAATTTCAGTGTCAAAAGGGAAATTAAAGCACACAGTATTAAATTTATTACATAAAACAAATATACATAATATATGTTTTGTAAATAATTTCTACACCTCAGTATTGGATAAGAATATATTTCTTCTTTATTGGTTTATTTAATAATCACAGACAGGCATACACACACACAGGTTTTATTTTACATCATCATGCTATACTTTCTTCACATGCTTTTTCTTCATTCCATTAGCCACTATTTTTTTATTTTTTTTAGACTATACTAAACTTCAAGAAAGCGATGATGAAGATCTTGATGTCACAGGTATGCGTAAAACAAGCACAAAAAATATATGCTCTACTAATAATAATTAATGCATACCTAATTTTGCTACAACTTGTAATAAAATGCTTTGTGAGCACGCTTAATAATATAAATTTAATATTTATTTAAAATATATCAAACACCATTGTTTCATTAATTTGTATAATATACACGGAAACATTTTCAGATATTCTTGAGCCACCACGAGGATTGCGACAAATATTATTAGAAAAAGGTCCCGAGGAATTCGCTAAAGCAGTTCGACAGCATAACGGTTTACTTCTAATGGACACAACATTCCGTGACGCTCATCAGTCATTATTAGCCACTCGGATACGAACCCACGATCTCCTTAATATTTCTCCATACGTCGCACATAATTTTCATAATCTTTATTCCCTAGAAAATTGGGGTGGTGCAACATTTGACGTTGCATTAAGATTCCTGCACGAGTGTCCATGGGAACGTTTAATTGATATGAGAAAAGCAATTCCAAATATTCCTTTCCAAATGTTATTGCGCGGTGCTAATGCTGTTGGATACACAAATTATCCTGACAATGTCGTCTACAAATTTTGCGATCTTTCAGTTCAATGTGGAATGGATATTTTCCGTGTATTTGATTCGCTGAATTATTTACCGAATCTTATATTGGGAATGGACGCCGCAGGCAAAGCTGGTGGTGTTATTGAAGCTGCAATATCATATACAGGCGACGTGAGTGATTCATCTCGAACGAAATATGACTTGAAGTATTATACAAATCTCGCGGATGAATTGGTAAAAGCTGGGACTCACGTTTTGTGTATTAAAGATATGGCTGGTTTATTAAAGCCAAAAGCTGCTGGGATTTTAATTGATGCAATTAGACAACGACAGCCAGATGTTCCGATTCATATTCATACGCACGACACTGCAGGTGCTGGAGTAGCTGCTATGCTTGAGTGTGCTAAAGCTGGAGCGGATGTCGTGGATGTCGCTGTTGATAGTATGTCAGGTATGACAAGTCAACCGTCTATGGGAGCTGTCGTTGCATCGCTTCAAGGAACACCTAGTGATACTAAATTCGACCTTCGTAATATTTCCGAGTACTCTGCGTATTGGGAACAAACGCGAACACTTTATGCTCCATTTGAGTGCACAACAACAATGAAATCAGGAAATGCTGATGTGTATCTTAATGAAATTCCCGGTGGGCAATATACTAATCTTCAATTTCAAGCATATTCTTTGGGACTGGGTGAATTTTTTGAAGATGTAAAGAAAGCATATAGAGAAGCGAATTTACTTCTTGGTGATATTATTAAAGTTACACCGAGTTCAAAAGTTGTTGGCGATTTTGCTCAATTTATGGTTCAGAATAAATTGACTGCTGATGATGTGTTGAATAAAGCTGAAGAATTATCATTTCCGAAATCAGTTGTGGAATTTCTTCAAGGTGCAATTGGTGAACCGCACGGAGGATTCCCAGAGCCATTACGATCGAAAATATTGAAAGATATGCCAAGAGTTAAAGGTAGACCTGGTGAAAGTCTTGATCCACTTGATTTTGGTAAACTTGAAAAAGATTTGAGAGAAATACATCCGACAATCACAGAAAAAGACGTCATGTCTGCTGCACTTTATCCTCAAGTTACAAATGATTATTTACATTTTAAAGAAGCATTTGGACCAGTTGATAAACTCGAAACAAGAATATTTTTAACGGGCCCGAAAGTTGGTGAGGAATTCGACGTGACAATTGAAAAGGGAAAAACATTGGGTATTAAAACGTTGGCAATGGCTGAAGATCTTACGGTAAATGGCGAACGAGAAGTGTTCTTTGAGATGAATGGACAATTACGTTCTGTCTTCATCAAAGATAAAGAAGCCGTTAAAGTATGAATTAAATTTTATATTTTCATTTAATCATTCTAAAAAATTTCTGAAAAAAATATTAATTACACATATTTTACGTTTCAAACTCTTGCAGGAACTTCATATACATCCAAAGGCTGATAAGAGTAATAAAAATCAAGTTGGTGCACCGATGCCTGGAACAGTGATTGACATCAGAGTAAAAGTTGGGGATTCTGTAGAAAAAGGTGCTGCTCTCATAGTAATTTCAGCAATGAAGATGGAAATGGTTGTTCAAGCACCAAAGGCTGGAAAAATCGCATCATTAAATATCACACAGGGTTATAAACTTGAGGGTGATGATCTTCTATTGACAATGGAGTGAATATAAAGTAAATTATAAAATTCTTTTTCATTTAAATTACACACAAACTCTCCAATCATTGATTAAATTTTCATATTCAATCCTTGATTTGTTTTACAGATTGCTTTTAAAACTTTGATACGAAAATTAATTGTAGGAATTAATGGTGAAACAATTTTTTGTTTTCTTTATATAAATAAGAAATTTGATAAACTTTCTTATATGAAAATCACTCTAGTGATCACAGGTGTTATAAACAAAATAAAAAAAAAGTCCGTTGTGCCAAGTGATTTAATTAACTCAAGTAAAAATCATAACTAGTGTCATCGCTCAAAAAGTGTCGTCGCATTCTTTTCTTTTTTTATTTACAAAAAATATAAATACGCTCACAAATAGGCACCTGTATAATTTTCGTATTGTAGACGGAGTATGTGTAGAATATATATAATATAATTATAATGATGTCATATAAATATATATTATATTATATATGTTATTGTGTTGAGAATTGTAATGAGATGATACGAACTATGTTGTAATTATTCATGATTTTGTTATCTGTATAGTATACATGGTGCAATTTGGGTCAAAAGACTCTTTAATTTTAGATTGTGGGTTAGTTGATATTACAATTGTATATATTTAAAAAAAAAAAAAGAAAGATAAACTATATATATTTACAATAAAAGAGTTTAATAAATATATATAATTTTAAATGTATAATACACAATACAAAGATGAAATGTGAGAATTAATTTTTTTTTCAATTCGCTAAAACGTGAATTATTTTAGGTTAGAAAAAAATTTTGTTTATTAATATATTTATATACAAAAATTTTATTACAATTTTTATAATTTCGTGTGTTTCATTTACCTGCATTTTTTTATCTATATAATCGACAGAGTGACGGTAAAAATGTTTACTCATTAATCAATTGAGATTTAAAGAAAATGTAAATATGCCAAGGTCTCGCTTTCTCGGTATTGTTTTTGTGTATTCTCAACTGTCTTTCAGTGATGTGATATTCATTGTTTATTAACATTATCTTTGGTTGTATTCGGAAATACGAAAAATTGTATTTGAAAATGTCAACAATTACAAATAATGATTGTGATTTATCAAATGTCGTTCTTCATGTGAATGGCGATGGCGAAGAACAGGTACGTCGCATGAACATAACCTCTAAATATAAATATGTAGATAAAAAAGGATAATAAAAATATATATTTTTAATGCGATGACGTTACGTTACATGTATATCTATATATGTATGTATTGATGATTTCATTTTTTAATTTAGAAATTATCGAAACCACGCAAACAACCGTCGAGAATTTTACACTTTTCCGATGGCGATTTGGTTGAATATTCTGATGATGAAGTAGACACTTCACCAAAGTCATCGCCACAAAAAGCATTAGTTGATCCAGTATGTTAAAAATATTTCTAATGGATATATGCATATGTATATAATTTTTATTTATCATAAAAATATGATGTTTAATGTATTTTGTAGAAAACTCTTGGTTGGTTACCATGGACCTGGTACCAAACTACATTGGCCAGCAGTAAATTGTTAGAGGGTTGTGATTACGTTGGTGAAGCTTTGGCTGATTTTCTTGGTATAACATCGCCTAAATATCATTTCGAAATTCAAGAATATAAAAGACAACAACTGGCGGAGGCAGAGGAAAAATTAAAGGCTGATCAAGAAACAAAAGGATGGATTACTGCAAATAAAAACAGCGTAATTATGGAGGATGTGCGTATTCGAGAATAAATATGTTGGATAAATGATACAAAAAACTTTTTTTTAGCTATCACAACTGTGCTTTATCAAGTCAATATAATTCAATTTTTACAATTATAAAAGCAAATGTTATTATAATTGGAATTGAAAAAATTATACTTTAATGATAATATTATATTTATACACAAAAATATGTATAGTTTAATGAAATATTTATATATGGTGTTTTATTTATTAATTTAAATTCAACAGTCTTTTATAATTAATACCTCCTAGTACTGATTTAATATTGTTGGATCACTATTGTTGTTGCTCTTTTTTTTCTTCCCTCTTACTAGAAATTATTAATATTAATAACAAACGATTGCATCGTAAATGGAAGTTTCTCTTGACGAGAAGGTAGTGATTGCAATTGAATGAAGAATACAAAAAAAAAAATTGCTTACTCTACTATGATTCTGGAACAAATCGATGAAGTGCACTGGTAAGGACTAGCAATGAGCTCTGAAGACCCTGTGGCAAGTGCCTTTGTAACCAAGCACCTTTATATTGCTCTATGTGAGCCAACATTTTATTAGCAATATCTGTTCTGAATGTTGGCTGTAAATTGCACACACCGAGATTTATTACTGCCAAGCCCATATTACTATTTGGATTAAGACCAACACCAATTAAAGCTCTACCAATGCGGCATGCCGTCACCATTAAATCAGCAGTCAATTGTAATTCTTGAATTTCCATTGAACCAAATTTTCCCGTTACATTTGCTTCATAAAGAGAATGAGTAACGCGTTTAATTTGCTTCGTCATTCGCTGTAAATAAAATAAAATTAATAAATAAATACATGAAAAATTTTTTGATGATTAATAAATTATTTACTGCGAATAAATCAGCTGATAAATATTCCAAGTTAACATTGTCAGGATCCGTAAGAAGTCTGTAAAGTGTTGATCCTCTATTATCTGGTATTTGTTGTAAATCATTAGAATCCTGATTTTTACTCAATGTCAAAACTAACGTGTCCACACGTCCTAATTCAAGGATTGTATCACCAATTTTGTGTTCAATATCTTGAAACACATGAATATCTAATACATTTGTTAAATATCGTGGACGTTTAGTTAAACCATTTACATCTGAACCATCATTCGAATCAGCGGGTCCTAATTCTATTTCAGCTGCAGGATTCCATGTTAAACCAGCGGCTATCAAGTATCCAAGCCAGGAGAATGGATGTGGTGTTAAATGGTGACTTCCAGACCAGTGAGCGACAACAATACCAATGGAATTTTGTTCAAGTGCCATTTTCAATGCATTTTTTGTATTTGCTAATGTTGATGCTGGACACCCGGCCAAACTATTGTAACTGGCAGTGCCTGAGCTCGGTAAAACATTACCACCAGCCATTTTAAATGCATCTGTCCATTCGGAAAAATCGTAATCTGCTTGAAATCCATATTCAACAAGAATAACATTACTTGGAACACTACGAAACTCCGATTTGGAATGTAAACCATTGGAACATAGTAATAATGTTGTATCTGAATTCAAATTGAGGATATGCCACAGTTCTTGAAGACACGAATATGATTTGAAAACCTCTGACATGTCCGTTTCAACAGTTTCATTAATACTAATGCTGAGATCAAGATTGTCCGGTTGTACAAGTAAACTCGCCAGCCTTGGACCAACATGAACATAACTTAAACTTGGAAATATTGCCAGTAATTCTTGAAACACTGGCCACATTTGTGTGAGATGACGCTGACTTACATTTGAATCCACATCTAATGTCGGAACTAAATCCAAATGTCGATCGCGACAATAGCGATCTAATGTAACCATTTCTGAACGAGAATAGCACAATTGCCAGTCACAACTTGGACTCAATCTCGAGTACAAATGTAAATGTGATAATTTAAATGATGACCACAAATCAATTGTATGAAGTAAATATTCTAAAGTTGGTGTTCGACCACGTGGTGAAATATCTAAAAGAATTCCTCGATGCATAAATCGTGGCTCGTCTTTTATCAATACAGAATCGATTTCTGTGACTTCTGGTGAATCAGAATTTTTACATAGTCGTAAAATTTGAACAAATGTACAGACAGCGTAATGTAATCCAGCCAAACTACCAGCGCTGACTTTAATTGAATTTTGTGATACGTGCAATTGATAACTCTCGGCAACATTGAATAATTTTCGATTAACAATGCATTCAATTGTATTATCATTCACACATCTACCAGAGCCTGGCTGGACTTCACCAACTTTAACATCGTGTCCCAACTCCAATAAATGAGTCCTGCTCACCTCCCAAACATCTAATACATCGTGAATAGACTCGCTTCCTTGAATAATTGATATAAAAATTTCTTTTCCAGCGATAAACGGTGGTGAATAATTACTCAAGTCAACGATACTCTTTGGCTCCGGCCAAATGAGATTCCAAGCAACTGTAGAGCTGCTAGGAACAATTCTCAATGGACTGCCATTAATAGACTCACGTATAGCAGAATTATAAAGTGGATCCGATGATTTATTTGAATCAATAGAGAGTTGACTGATATTTGCTGATAAATTTTTTTGACTAAAACTATTCGAGTCTGTATAAGGTGTAACTGGACTGTGTCTATTCTCCATTTCTTTTAAAATTGTATTCGATATTGCTCGTTGCATTAAAGAGTGAATTGATGATTTACCCGTGGATAATTCAATTGCACTCTTTCCTGCAAATGTTCTATAAATAAAAAAAAATATTAAAACCATTATAAAACATAACAATACATTAAAGTAAATATTTTATATATTTTTAATCATTTATCTACCCTTGAATAGCACGAATATGAGGATTGGCGCCAGCTTTTAAAATTTCTTGACAAATAATCAAATCACCACGACTCACAGCTTCATGTAAAGGCGTTGCACCACATCCATTTTCAGCATTAACATCCGCGCCGCGTTCTAAAATAAATTAAATTATTAATTTTATTAAATATTCTGAATCAAAAGTAATAATAATCGAATATAGGAGATGAAAATTCACCAATAAGACACTCGACAACATCCTTGTTACCATAACACGCTGCCCAATGCAATGGTGTATTTTTACTACCCTCAGAATCCCAAGAATTAACATCAATTCCTGCTTCAAGCAACTGCACAACTCTATCTATTCTACAAACAAATAAAAAATCAAATATTAATTTCTTGCTTTTACAATATTTAATAAATTTAAAAAATCCATCACGATCATGCTGCTGTACATACTCTGATGCCGCAGTTGCTCTCAATAATTCTTCAACATAAATCAAACGTATTACTTCACTAGCTGCTACATCAACAGCGTTACGTCCATGTGCATTTTTTACCGCTGGATCTGCTCCACAACTTAATAATGTTCTCACTACATCTACTTGATTTATCTATAAATAAAGAAGAAAAAATATTATTTATTAATTAAGCAGCTTCATGAGGCATAATATTTATTCTTTAAATTAATTCATATATAATAAAAGAATAAAATTACTTTAGAAGCATAAGATAAAAATGTTCCTTCTTCTAAAAACGGTTGGTTTAAAATTTCTTCTTTTGTTATACCTTCACCGACATTTCCATTATCACCTGAAAGTCATTAAATTACTCATTATTATCATTTAAAAGGATCTGAAGTATGAAATTATATTTGCTATGTGAAATAGAGGTTATCTATTATATATATGTATATATATAATGTATGGAAGGGTACATACATGCACCAAGCAATGACCGAAGGATGTCGGTGCGACCATGATCAATCGCTGTTCGAATATCTGAACAAATGTCCTGCATTTTTGAATTTTAATGATGAATATTAATTAATGCCATGAAGTTTGCAAATTATTAAATTCATTACACACAGCAGAATATTCGTTTGTGTGATTTGTCGGCTTGGCTGTCAAATCTTCTAATATATAAATAAAATTTACTGACAAAAAAAAATGGCGGCAAATCTAATAAAGAAGGAAATTGTATTGCCTTCTTAGTCGGTAAATTTGAAGTTTTTACAAGGGAAAAAAATGTGGAATTGTATTTTTAAGGAGTTGAATGAGTTGTATTCAGGTAATATGAATGTTAATAATTATATAGTAAATAGTAGGCAACAAATATTAATAAAATTCGTGGTAGCATGTTTATTAATTTGTGAATTATGTATATACATGTCGGTGATCGTTTAAACGCAACAATTACCCTCGATGAATATTTGATTAATAATTATTTTTTTTTTACGCATTTTTCAAATTATTCTTCGATAAAACAATGAGTTGAAGAAAAACAAAAAAAAAGTCGATGAAGTATTTGAATGATTATTAAACTGTGACTTCATGCAGCAAGACAGCTGCAAATCTTACTTGCTAATTTGCTTCATCACATCGTCAGTTCCTGAAACAGATTGAAAAAAAAAAATAGTTATAATATTTGGTAATATCCGAATCAAATTATTTCTTTTTAATATCAATAGTATTAAAAAATTGTCAGACTGCCAAGATTTTCGTCAATGTTTTTTTCTGACTGTGAAATATATTTTGCGAAACCTTCACATTGTTCATCATTTATTTATTTTTTAATTTAATAATTTAATTAATAAAATATTGAATAAATTTCTCACCATAATGGCATTGACGATATCATTCTGATTATTTTTAAGTGCTTTAATAGCTTTCCCTCGAGAAACATTGGCCTGGCACATGACAAGATCAACATCTTTTTCTTCAACTCCAGATTCGTCCACTTCTTCCTCGGATTCCTCTTGAATTGGTGCGACAACAGTGGTGCTACCACCAGCTTCAGTGGTTGAAATAATTGGAGCTTCCTTGAATTTCTCAGCAGCAGCAACTTGTGCTTGTTGACTGAGATCTTCAATCTACAAAAATAACCGAAAAAAAAAAATACAATATAAAATCTACTCTTCAATAATTTGTACAATCCATTGACAAAATTACATTCAACTTTCAATTACCTTCGCTTCGCCGAAAATAATATAAGTATCAGACGCTGGATTTTTCAACACGTCTGGTTTATTAATAACAAAAAGAATATTCTTTGATTTACGAATTGTCACTCTGTTGACACCTTGCACCAATTTAAGTCCAAGTTTGCTCATAAGTTTCCTCGCTTTTTTCTCACTCCTACTTTGCTTTGCCTTTGAGATATCAATTGGCGATCCACTGACATTGCCAGAGAAACCAACTCCAGCACCTGAGCCTATGTCCTCTAGTTCTGGACCTGATTCATCGGAATCGGAATCTGTGCCAGATCCAGCAGCTACTACCTCGACTTTCGTCGGTTCAGAGCTCGCGGCCTTGTCCAATTCCGTCAACTCGGGCATATTTGTGAATCTGAAAAATCGAAATTCATTAAAAAATTATCCCAAAATTATTCATTAATTTTCATAACTGAAATAAGTATCTATACTAATGGAGAATCATGAATATTATTTCGTAATGATAGGATTTTCTTTTTATAGGAGATATTTCTTTAATGACAAAACACGTTGCATCGGTCGCGCCATTTTTGGTATATACTTTTCATCTGCAATGAACGTGGTAACGAATGGCGCCCGAAATGACCTCCCAAGTGGTTATAAATGATATCAAATAATATCGACACGAAAAGTAGGAAAATCATATTATTTATAATTTAAATTGATTTCCACTTATTAAAAAAATTATAACGACTATACACTATGTGTAATTATTCAATAAAATAAAGTATAATAATTATATTGTAAGTGAATAAAAATGCCGGATTACCGTGCGCAAATTTGGGCACGACAACGTTGTAAAAATTGTCATTATGACAATAATATAAATGTTTGTTCACTACTATCATTGTTAATTAACACTTTGATCACAAATTTCTTGTAATAACTCAATATTGACGAGGAATTGTTAACGATGTAATGAATATCATTGGATTTACCTCTAGGTGCTTGTCGTTGATAGCCAAATAATATCTGTGCGATGTAAACTGAGATCCATTAGCATGCGCGCACAATACTGGTTGGCTCAAACTACTGTCTGAAGTTTGTTCAATTTGTTGAAATCTCTTTTAAACATTTATTCTTAAACATTTTCATATGAAATAAAAATTCATTTATGTACTATTTATTTATGGATATCAATGATTAGCAATTAATATTTATTTAAATATTGAAAAATTTGTTTTTTTATTTATTGCTGTACGGAAATGGATTCACATGCGCCATCTAGTGTGGCGGTTTATTTTATTTTTATATATAAAATTTATAATTTTAGAATAATCTGTTTTGAATAAATAAATAATGTCAATGATTTTTCGTATTAAAAATTATAATTTTCATTTATTTGGACAGCGTGTGATTATATAAATAAAAAATTAGCACTTGCAAACACTAAATGAGTGACCAAACTAATTCATAAATACAAACGATAATTATTGATAAACACAAAGTATGAGACACGCCTTATTCTACGAGAAATAAAGCAAAACGAATGTATTGAATCAATGATGAAGCATGTTTTTATAAATGATTCATTATCAAAGTACGAGTATCCAGACTACGATGTATGTAACGAATCATTGATACAGTAAATATATGAGATATTTACTTAATTAGACATTATCTCTACAATTTTTTTCTTCCCATTGTGAAAAATTTCATACGATTTATCAGTCCTTAAGGATGTAATTACATGAATTTACAATGCATTGTGCAAATTGCAAGTCCGATATTTTTTTTTCTAAATTTGATTGGTATTGTTTCTGTTTTCTCAATTTACAATTATCAATAAGTTTCTAACAGATTAAAAATGTTCGATTGTTGTATTTAGAATTATTTACAGTGCGTATTAATGATGCATTCATCATAATAATTTTATGACAACGCAGAAAACAATAATTAATTTTTGTCAAACAAAAAAATATCATAATGAACACGTAACCTATGCTACTATAACTATTATTATTAAATTGACAATGGAAAAACCCCGACTAACGTGTTATAAACTATCGAACCGTGATTGACAAGATGGATACAGTCTAGAGATAAATATAATTTTTTCCATTACAGACACAACTACTATTATTACTTTTTGTAACATTAACAGTCCACAAAAAAAGAGTTGAACATTTTATACAATCTCCATTCACGCGTTATCTGTATACTCGCAAACAAAACTGCGCACAATTTTTCTTCATTATTTTTTTCTTTTTCGTCAAATAAACAGATTTATAAATGAACTGGAATGAGTAAACGATTATTCATGTGAATGCGAGACGTAGAAAATCCAAGCCACTGTTGGTAATGTTTAATTATCTGCTCTTCAATCATAAATTATTATTTAGAAAATTTATTTACGTGGAGATTCATCAACTTCCATTTCTTCCGCTTGTGTTTCTCCTCCCACCTTTATGATTTCATCGATTTTTTCTGGATCTGATGATTCTTCTAAAAATATAACGTCAATTCCCATTGAAAAAAAATTTAAAGATCAAGCAGAAAATGGAATTATTTACAATTTAAATAATTAATTCACCTTTCTCAACAACAAAAGAAGTTTTCACTTCGAGATTCTCTGATTCCACTACATCATTGTCTGTTTCAGGTTTTTCAACCACCTCAATATCTGAATCTGTACCAGAAGAGCTGGAATCTAGCTCTCTTGATTTGCACGATTGCAAACCAGATAACGGGGTTGCATTCATAATATCACCATCCAATTTAGGAGCAGAAGGTTTCTGTTTTCTAGCTGGATTCCAATAGTTACAATAACAACATCGGAAACCTTATAAAAATAAAACATAAACAAATGAAATAAAGACATCCATTCAACCGTTTAAAATTCTAAAATAAACATACCAAAATATTCAAACTCTTCTTTAAGCGACATTCCATTATGCGAATCGCATTGACGACAAATCAATGCATAACGATTCGATGGGCCATCGCCAACTAAATACTCCACTAAACGATCCAGATAACTTCTCTGTGGAGAAAGTATCGGACGAGGTAATGGTGAACCTATCAATTGATAAAAAAAAATGAAAATAAAGATGAAAAAAAAAATCTCAACGATATGTACACAAAACCAACAAATAAATTAGTACACAACATAGCATGAAGCATAAGCGTGTTAATACTAACGAGGAGGACGCATTAACGAATCATTCATAGATCTCATGTTCGAATGAATAGGCGATGACATTTGCATGGCAGAGCCGGGATGAAATCCTGTTAGAAACGGCGTTGCACCAGAGTTAGTAGGTGTCATCATACCAACTACAGATGTATTCACTGTTGGACTCGTGGCAGTCAGAGCACGTTTTCTTAATTCATTGCCACCTGGTAAAGTCGTCGTTGTAGCCTGTGGTGTGTTCGTAGGTCGTGGGGTCACATTTGTATTTATTGGACTCTTAAAACCTGGCTAAAATATAAAATTTTAGATTTATATTGGGTATCGTTTAATTTATCGTGATGAATAATCTGGATAGTACGATGTTATTCATGATCCAACTGTGTTTTATTACGTAATGCATTGTATTGTACTAATGTTGAATTTTATCGTAGAATATTTATGTCTATATGAGTTAAATACAAACCTGAGGTGAAAGCTGCAATAAAAAATAACAATATATTAATAATTTTATCTACATTTGTTTTTATATAAATATTATTATCGTTATTATTATTTATTGTTGTTACCGGTGTCATTCTTAATTGGTCCGGGGCAAATTTCAATAAAATTTCTTTAGCTTTTTTGTATGTTTCGGTTTCTGTTACTTCTTCAAGAATTTTCTTTTTTTCTTTTTGCATATCTATCATTTTTTCTTGATTCCTTGAAATTTTTCTTTTATAGTACCACGTTACCATTTTCTTTGTGAATATTATCCTGAAAATTATAAAATTATATATAAATAATAATTTTATGAATCATTATATTCTAAGAAAGATAAATTTATATTTAATTTACAGCAATGGAAAAATGAGCAGTGGTGTGATGTAAAAAATCTGATCGTAAAGTGATGCAGGAAAAAAGTAAAAGTAAAAAATCACAGCAGTCACGACATAAAGAAGAACACTGTAAATTACTAGTGTTCCAACAATTTTTTTATGTCTCTGCTCAGTCGTTTGTCCATATTCTTCGATTTCTTTAATTTTCTGTGGAAAAAAATATGATAAAACATTAAATTATTTTAATATATTCAAAATTATACAAAGTATAAAAAAGAAACTAGAATTATGTATGATAATTACTGAGTCAAGATCTTCTAACACCTCAATCGTCGTTTTCTTTTTCTGAAAATAAAAAATACAAAAACTATTAATACATTATTCTTATCCATATGTTATAATTGATTTAATGCTACGGTGGCCTAAGAAAATAAGTCAAACGTCAAACATAGACATGACCTCTTTGCCATCCAGTCAATCCATTAGCACAAATACAGTTGCTGTGTCATTGGATGATAATTTTGGATTCAGCCAAACAATCGTCGCGAATAAATTAACTCTCCAACCAATAGCAATACATCAATCACTTAATCGATCGAATTGAAATATAAATCGCAAATAATATTAATTTATCATGAAAAAAAACTCATTCAAATGAAACAAAGTTCTGAGATATTAAATATTAAATAAAAATCCGCGTGTTTAGAGATATTTGAATTGCGCGCCTAACCTTCAAATTAGCGTGACGCATTTAATAACCACAAAATATTTATAAATAATAATATACGACAATTTATTATACATTAATTAACCATCTACCTGAATATAATGTGAAATTTTAAATATTTAATTATTTATTTTGAACAGTTTAAAATTTTTTTATAAATTCACAGAGTTAACCTCAAAATTTTTTAAAGCACCGCCAAATTAATGACATTTGGATATTGACCCACGTCATTTCTTTTTCTTTTATCAGTAAAATACAGATGGTAGAATTAAACTCACCCGAAACCTTGATAATATTATGCCCATATTGGTGTAATTTCAATATTTCTTATAAGCAAATAAGTGAAAAATGAAGATAATGATGAATAATACTTGTTTTGCTTGACCAATGTCAGGGATAGAGAAAAAAAAACACCAACACTCTTCCCAGAATTTTAAAATAGACTGCGGGGCGTGCGCCTTCACACAAATTTCAGGCTGTCCCTGGATTATACACACAAATGACAGAGCGTGTGTCGCCTCCTGTTCCAAATTTAAATTCAACGACGTTGCTGCTTGAATTGTTTTCAATTACGGCATTATGATACGTATCGGAAACCATACGCGTATATATAATACTAATTATAAATATAAAAAAGAAAAAAATATAAAGTCTCAATTGATCCTTTGATGCAATAATTATCAGCAGCTATTCAAGAGATAAAAAATATTTTTATGAAAAGATAAAATTCACTTGTGCAATTGAAAAGTAAAGAATATTTCATAGTTGAAATTAACATGTAAATTTTAATCAAGAGAAAAATTAATGAACCGTGTATTGTAAAATGTGTTGTATAATTGAAATTATTATAAAAATAGTGTAGGTATTTTTTTTATCGACTGATGGTAAATTTAACAAATAAAATTTCCTATTTAGACAGAAATTACAACATGATTTATGAATAAATTATAAATAAATAAGATAATAATGATTTTTTGTAGAATGAAATTTCAATACAATTTATTTATTGTATATTATGTAAAAATAGTAATGCATGAATACATGCAGAAGATTATAGTATATTAAATGTGTCTAAAATTTATAACTATTGCATTTTCATTTAGAACATGATAAAAATAGTCGCAGTCTTATAATAATAATTCGTACGTTCATTTATATTGAAAATAAAAGATGTACATTTGTATAAAAAATGGACGGATTGAGGTATAAAATTCTTTAAAATTGATTCTAATTATGTAATTAAAATACTATTATACTTATCTATTAAGTATTCGGAAAAATAATGCCAATCCAATGATAATTAAACATAAACTAGATTGCACGGAAGCAGCACCAGCAAGACGACATTTGAACATATCGTATCTAGTTTCTCTATCTTCAACAATATTAGTAAATTCCGCTTCCATTATTTGTCCATCGAAATAAGTTGTTGGATCTTCAAATTGATATTCAAAACCCTGTTTACATTCGCATTTATATCCACCACTTTCAAATCCTCTGCCGAGTATTGGAACGCATTCTGATGATTTTCTATGGCATTTGTGCGTGTCTTTAAATGCATTTGGTACATAAAATTTATTGTCACATTGATTAATATCTAAATTAAGTAATCGCATTGTCACTGCAACAACACCTTTGAATTCTAGTTTTACTTTTGCACTATCCCATCCGAAAAATGGTGATGCATAAGTGATTACCCAATCTTTAATTTTTCCATCGCAATCGAAATAAGGTGTTGTCCAATGGCCATGATTTAAGTTTGCAGCTCTATAACTTGTTGGAAAATCTTCAAATTTCATCGTTCCTTGGCCAGTTTCATTAAATCGAATATGCATTTTCAAATAATATTTTTCTAGATCTTCGTAATTAGCGGCCCATCTTTGTTGTAAAAACTTGAACCAAGGTTGATTTGTATAGACTTCCTCAATTTTAGTCAATCTTGCGAGATCCTCAACTTTAAGTTTTCGCGTATTTAAATCAGTCTTGTAAGCATACGGCGCGAAAAATGTTCTATTTGTAAATTTATTTCTATCCCAATATGTGCCGGCTCCCCAAATTTTTGTGTCACCAAATAATAACGCCAAAGTTTCACCAATCATTTGATCTTCACTGAGATCACGATCAGGCACACGTGTGCCAGTGTAAACTTCATTTGGATCTGATATCTGAAGAAAAGCACTGATGAAATTAGCCAATCTTGTTGCCATTTTTGCTTCGTTTTCAAAAAATTCCTCACTACCATAACCAATATCACCGGATAATTTCAACTGTTCTTTTGAAAACCTGTAAATTATTTAATTAATTAAAATCTCTATTATAATAATAAATTAATATTAAGAATAAAAATAATTTTTACTTGTGGCAAGTTTTAGGTGTGACACCATGAATAAAATCAAGAACTCGATGAATATTCATTCGCTCACTTCGATGTGAACTTGAATCATATGAAAAATTTCTATACTCTTGATACTGCTCAAGATATTTTTCTCGAATAAAAGGCGGAGCTTTTTCCCATTGAACAGGCAGCTTGTGAATCCCTTTAATAGAACGATATAATTAATTAATCGCTAATAATAACCATTGATTATGTAGTAAATAATTTATCAAAGAAATTATCATACATCCTATTTTTTCGCAATGAAAACGATTTTCATATATTTCCTGTGTAGCACGCTCGACAATTTCTCCCAAATACGGACGACGGACCACTGAGGGTAATCGATATCCTGGCTTGCATCTACACTGATATCCACCTCTTCGAAAGCCCCAGCCATGCAACGGTTCGCACTGCGAAAGATAAACGAATTAAAATATAAATATTGAAAGTATAAAACATAATTAATATAGATAATTGACTAAACATATTTTATTTACTTCTGTAGTATCTTTTTTGCATTTTGCTGTATCAGCATAATGATTTGGTCCACTATTTCCTAAACCCGGTGGACATTGATTAATGTCAATTCTCTCAAAATCCATTTCCATTACAGTAACTGCTGTGTATCTGTGCGAATAAAAGTAACAATAAAATTTTTAAATAAATAAAAAATTGACATAGATTCTTAAATGAAGGGAAAAAATTTTTTACATGGGATATTCAATATGACGAAAACCCGTGTGTCGAGGATAAATATCAACGATAGGTACTACAGCAGCTATCATCCAACGGTTTGAACGATGGCAATCAAAGTATGGATGTGTCCATTTCACTGGACCTGGCAATTCATCAGCACCTGAACATAAAAGAAAATAAATTAATAAATATTAATTTCAAAGAAAAGAAAATTTTCATTTAATCTCTACTGTACCTGGTGGACCATGAAATGAAAATGTCTCATTAGTATTGTTTGCATATCTAATTTCAATTTGATAAGTTGTTTTGGTGTCATGTCTCTTTCCATTGAAATCCGGCAACCACTTTTTATACCTATTGCAGTGATGAAGCATTTGTCATATCATTGAAATTACGGAACATAAAATAAATATAAATGTAAGTGATGATTTATTATGAATAAAAAAAAAAATTACCATTCATTAATTCGATAACTATCTGTTGTATAATCTAGACTGGGACTATCAGAAGGTGACGCTCCAAGATCCCGAATATAAAATGTGTTTCTCGTTGATATTCTTTCCAAATGAACTGGATCATTGAAATCATCTGCTCTAAATGTTCTTGGTGCAAATCTTGGTAGAGTTTTATTGAAAAACCCACGATAACTGGATGAATACGAAGTATTTGGTGAAAAGTATGTTGCAGATGCATTAATATATGGATTCGCTGATACATCAGCGACAGATGACAAGAAATAATACATCATTCCTGGATCATATGTGTCATTAATTGCTGGTCGGATAAATCGTGATTGTAATATATAACTCCAGAAGAAAGATCGACTCAAAGCCATATTATGAAGATGAAGTAATGCAGTACGATTTGGAAATACTGGATTAATATTTATTTCTTTTATGTCTGGTATATGTGAAACACTGTCGTCAGGCAGGAATAGATCACTAAAATGTTGGAGTTCACAATTGTCTTTATTGACTAAATCCATTTTTTTTTTAATTTCGTCAAATGCATCTCGGGTCTGCCACTCAAATTGGCCGACAACGCCCAACCAAAAACACGCTATGGTGAGAATCGTTGAATACATAATGCCCACCATTGTCTCGATGAAAAAATCACTTGTTTCACCTCTTCTTTCTATTAATATTCAATAATTATATTCATCTATTAATTATTATCATTTAAAAATCACGAAAATTTTAATCGGCGAATCAGTTTTTGTACGAATATCAGTGTGAATTACAGAGTCATACCCGCGCTCATTTGAACTTTTATAAGTGTGAATGAGACATGCGTCATGCGTGTATTCACTGCCACTGATATAAAAAAGAAAATGTGTACGCCCTGTTGAACGTTAAACACGTGTTATGTGGCATAGGGGGAGAAAGCATTGTGACGTAGACACATCTACTGATGTCAAATGTAACGTACATTCGTGATAAGGTACGCATTTCAAATTTATGTTTTTAATTTATTGTAGTTGCTTAGAGCCTACTGCGCAAGTGTCATTTTTTTTCATTAGACACTCTCTCAACATATATATGTATATATATACATCAAATGAGAATTAATAGATTAATTTTTATATCGAAATTATATTTTTACAGGTGCTTATGCAGGTGTTTTTTTGTTTGCCAGTAGAATGGCCGAATTGTCGCTGATTGGTTGGTTGGTTGCTAGGGTCGCTAGGCTGAATATATATAAAGATAAAGTAATTGTTAGGTTAGAAATATAAATTCTTTGAAATTACAATATGAAAGCCTATGGTTATTATAACATTTATCATTAGTCACAATCATAAATTTAATGATTCATAGACATTTTTATAACCATTTTACATATGTAATCATTACTCATAAATTCATAACTACATAGTTACTAATTGGAATTGTTAATCGGTATTATCAATTCCTGCAATACCAACCGCGCTTTATATGTAATAAATATATATGTATTTTTATAAACACATATGTTTATCATGTAGTATAACTAATTACACACATGTCAGATGTGATTATGGATGCAATGTTAAGTTGATATTTTGGATATTATTGCTATAAAATTATTTAAATACAATTCAGTGTCATGGAAATAATTATATCATTTTTTTATAATAATATATGTATAAATATACATGAAAAAATTGTGAATCAATTGTGGGCAATGAAATTATCATGTGTTTAACAATTTTACAATAATGATTGAAATGAGGTTAGGATGGTATTATCAAACAACTGAAGCAATAAATTATAACTGTATAAATGATAATCAACGTCTGTCAAGGTACAATATGCTTTAATAGAATATGGAAAGTAAAAATCACAAGGAGACAATTAATCTCCTTGATTTACTCTCAGCAAGTGACAGCGACCTTTCCGATTTAATTCTGACAACTCCAAAAAAAAAGAAGGTTAAACGGTAAAATATATTCAATAAAGAAATAAATATACTAATATTCATATGATACATATGTTTAAACATATAGGTACATAAAATATAAAAAAAAAATATATAAATGACGTAAATTATGTATTTGTATAATTCTAAGTATAAATTTTTTTTTTTTTAATTACAGGAGACATCGATCAGGTGTGAAAATAAAGAGCAACAAAAATACATGCAGTTGTTCTAAATCCAAAGTTCAATTAATAACACTATGGTTGGCAGCTATATTAATAACATTTTGGTTGATAGCATTGTCCTGGCTTGCTGGAGTTCTGTATGGAGAAATCAGACGAATGGATGTATCAATAAAATCTAGTAAACATAATTTTATCGATTATTTATGAAGTAAACATGAATGATATAAACAATTTATTATCTTGTATATCATAATTCAAGGTTTATTAGTAGTTGCAAGGTCCTCATCATTCTTGTATTTCAATTTATACATGCTTATGCCCGTAAGAGTGCAGTTGATAACTATATTTTTTGTTATTTTTTTTGTTTAAACGTAAATATATGACCTCAGACATTCGACCTTCTACGTAAGAATGAATAGTAAAAATAGTTAACCTTTAAAGTGAGAAAAAAAAAAGGAATTCTCGCTCAATATTTCACACCATTTTAATAATTTTGTAAATATATAAATTTTCCATTCAAGTTTACCTTAAAATCCGGAAATTTATTTGAATTGAAGAATTTGCATTTATGATAACTATACGGAAATAAAATTATTGCATGTTATGCTTGTCTATGACGTAAGTTGAAAAATAATTGAATAATAATTGAAGGAACATTGAGAACTATTGATAAAAGACGATAAAGCTTATTGTATGATTGAAATATTTTATTTATAAATTCTAAGATTATAGTAGATATAATGATTATAATATTATTGGCTAAGTTTAATCGTATCTGCGTTCTTTATCCTGCGCCGAGTATGTGTATGTGTGGTCTGTATATGACAACAACCTTCGCCCACCTTTTAGTCGATATCAAGCACACAAGTCGCGCGTACACTCGGGCGTCGTGCTCCTCAGTAATATTTGTGAATAGTGCGGAGGCGGTGATGTTTGTGATGGTTGTGATATTGCTCTGTAGGGCATTTTATGTAAAGCACAAAAGCGCGTCTTAAATATATGATAATTATTTTTTTTTATTCATATAAACACTTGGAAATATATAAAAATGTGAAGCAAATATTTGAATAATATTACATCGAATTTATTAAGTTGATTTTGTAATCTATCTCTATTCTTTAAATTATATTTTTTTCTATGTGATAGGGAAGAACGTGAGGTGTATACTATGCATACAGTGAAATGTGCGCCGATCGATAACATTTCCACCGTATCAATTGATATGGAATAAACTCACGAGCGATAACATTTATTGTTGTCAATTATAGAATATTTATTTTGAAACGAAAGTTGTGTGAACGAATTATTGAAATATTTCGTCATCTTTGTTACGAATGAGTTTTATTTTCTTGTACACTGATGAAAAATAATGAAAACACTAAAATTACATGCAAATTTTTCCGTAATCTTATGTTTATTTCAATCAAGGTCGTGATTTACAGTTTATGTTGATTAAATATACATGTGCTGTTGTATAAAAAGTTCCATAAATAATTAAACAAGTTGTTGAAAAA
>JAQQBR010001833.1:6857232-6871868 GCA_030347285.1 Microctonus hyperodae
ACAAATCACTAAGAGAAAATTTAAGTGTTTTGGGCACACAATATGCGTATATAGATATATTCATAAAAATATGTTTATAATTATTTCTAGTGTAATTTAAAAAAAAAAACTAAATGAGTAACTAATTTCTAATTATTTTCTAGTTAAATAATTCAACTACGTTGAACAGTTGTTGGCGTTTTGGGTATGAAAATAAGCGAGAAAAAACTATAAAAAAAAATCACATAAACACTATTAATTTTTATGTTCATTTTTCATTCATTTATCATAATAATAATTATTATTTTATTCAGAATAGATAAATAAAATGAGGCTTTATCAGCATCGTTCAGAGATAATTTAGAGCTTTCCATGCGCTATTAATGATAATTGTAACTGTAAGTTCAATTTAATAAATTCTACTCCAATAAATAAATAAATAAATAAATAAAAATATATACGTATATGTATATATATGTATATATGTATGTTTAAATATATATTATATATATCTCTGTAAATAATATACCATTATTTACAGCTCTGATAAATTGATAAAGGTATTGTTTGTAGTTTTGGTTGCATTTGGTATATTTGGTGGAAATATCAATGGATTTAAAGTTGCGCCATTGTCTGGTGGACTTGTGCTATATTTCCTGTGCTTTGGTGTTGATAATCTTGGATCTGGTGCTGAACATCCAGTCAACCAGTAAGATGTTACTGTACCACGACCCTTTAATTCCACATCGCCTCTTAATTCGAGTTCAAACGTTCCGAATTTATCTAAAATATTTTTTGTTGTTTCCGATACATGAATTCTCAGTGCTATAAAAAAAAAAGAATGAACAAATTAAATTGCAGTGGCGTTTGGGAAGTAAAATAAATATTATTATATTTATGAAATTTTATCGATTGAATCAACTTACGTAATCCAGTTGATTCCATTCTTGATGCAGTATTTACTGTATCACCAAATAAACAATAATGTGGCATTTTTTGTCCAACAACACCAGCACAAACTGGTCCACTATGAACGCCAATTCTTACACTCAATTGTGATTCTTGTTTGTGCATAATTTTAAATGATTTAACTGCGTCAAGTATTGCTAAAGCCATTAAACCAATTTCTTTGGCGTGTTCATCGCCATTTCGTTGAGGTAATCCAGAAACAACCATGTAAGCATCACCAATAGTTTCGACTTTGTATACATCATAAAATCCAATGATTCGATCGAATGTACTGTAGAGATCGTTTAAAAAATCAACAACTTGCATGGGAGTACTTTGAGCGCATAGAGAAGTAAAGCCAACAATATCGCTGAAATAAATTGTCACCCATTCAAATTGTTCTGGTTGTACCATTTCACCAGCCATCAATTGTCCTGCAACTTGTCTATAATTTTTTCTTAGTAATAATTACAAACAAAAATGTGTGAGAATGAAAAGGATATTATTATAAATAATTAAGTACCTAGGAAGAACTTGATATAAAAGCTCTTCACTTCGACGTTTCTCCAAGCTGAGTTGTTCTGTTTTTTCTCCTACTAATGCTTCTAAATTATTGGCATATTGTTCCATTCTTCGTAAGAGATCATCCATAAGATTTTCACAATAACCCCTGGAACAAAGAAAAAAAAGTGTAATGGATTTTTAAAAATGAATGAATCATAATTTGTGGAAAGCAATGAAAATAAGAATTGAATTTGTAGTACTTCATTATTCCTCGTATTGTTCCGCGAATTGTTTGAAATGTCGGTCTGTCTTCAATAGCTTCGCTCCAACATTTCTCCATCAAGGCTAATATGTCTGGTGGACAATCTCTTGGTTGGACTTCTGGTCGAAAGTATGGAGTTTCACCACCCGACACACGATTCACAATCTTTATATATAAACAAATCATTTCATTTAACATCAATTTATAAATACATATCAATAAATTAATTGATAATATCAATTAAAATTACTTCTTGCGATGTCATATATGATCGAGCCACTTCATATGGACCACCACGCAATACAATTTCTTCCAGAATAATAGCAAAACTGTAGACATCACCTTTTTGCGTTGCTGCACTGCCAGGCAGAACTGTTTGTGGTAAAAGTTCAGGCGCAATCCAAAGTAATTCTAATTCATAAAATAAAAAATACCTTCAGCATCAGTAGAAAATCAATACATTAATATGTGTTTCATTAAATAATTAAATAATTACTCGTGTAGTAATTATCATCAATAATTAAATCCGAATGTGTTGTAAGAGTTTTCAATCCAAAATCCGAAATCTTTAACACAAAACGACCATCAATAAGACAATTGCATGATCGAAGTTTGCCATGTGCACCAACTTCACTAGCATGAAGATAATCCATACCCTAAATAACAAAATTAATTAATTAATTAATTTAGCAAATGAATCAATGAAATTATATTTAATTTATTAAATTAAATATATTTAATACCTTGACAATATCGTGAATTAATGACATACGAAAATTCCAATCGAGTTTTATCGCCTCATTGCCAAGTACATCTTTCAATGATCCTTTTGGACAATATTCAGTCAGTATTAATACTGTCGGTGATGGTGAACATAAACAAGCGCCGATAAATCTATAAAATTAGAATTTCAAAAATAAATGTCTACAATAACAATATTTTATAAATTCAATGAATAATAAATTTACCTTACAGTATTCTCAGACGTCACATCACGAACTTGTTTTATTTCCCACAATAATTTCTTCGTTACATCAACAACTTTTTTTTTCGTTACCTTTTTAATTGCCACACGTTCACCCTTATAAATACCAACACTTGTAAAAACAGTAGTTGGTGCTAAGGAACCACCACTGAGCTGTGATCCACGACGTCGTTGCTCTAATCCAAAATTCTATTTACAAATCAATAAATAAATAAATATTCCAAATAATCCAATGAACAAAACAAAAAAATTATTCAGATAAAAATAATTAACAAACATTTGCCTCTGCCATTGCCTGATGTAAATTAATCTTGGATGAAAAAGTTTTACTGACTTCTAGTAATAATTCTTCAGGTCTTATTCGCCATGACATATTGTTTAAATCAGCGGATAATCTTAATCGACGATAGAGAAAACACGATGCAGCAGAGACAGCAAAAAGAAAAATACCAAGTGCAAGACTTGAGTACAGGACAAATGTATAAGCGTCTGCTTGTGATGAACATAAGGGATCATCGCCAAGAAATCCACACTGTGGAATATCTGGTGGTGGTCCTTCTCTACCACCTGGCCAGTGAATTTTTTTCCCACTCACTTGACTGTATTCACGATTGAGTCCCAAATAATGAGCAACAACTTCAAACCTAAATTATTAATAATATTTAATTAAATATGTGTAAAAAAAAATGATGTATTATTTCAAATGAATTTTATTTAAATAATCATTGTACCTTCCGGTAATTGGATCCAAGTCAAGAATGCTGTAATCTGCATCGCGATCACCATCGTCATCGATTCTAACATGACCTGTGATACCCATAAAATCACGACCCCACATACGTTTAGTCATAGTTAAACCATCTCGAATATCACCACCCTCTGTTAAAGTTTCATTCAAAGCCATTCCTAGTAAATAAACGCCATCGTAAAAAGCACCAATGAAAAAGTTCACTTCTTCACCATCTGAGAATGAATAATTGTAATTAGTTTGAGCACGAATTTTAACATCATCAGCAAAGTCTTGAAATCGTGGACTAGTTGGTTGAAGTAAAGACACACGAAGTAGAGCTTCATATGCTTTTCTTGCTGCTGAATCCTCTAAATCACCAATTTCCCAATCATGATCACCCCAGTATGAACCCTAAATTGATAAAATAATTTTAGATTTTGCTTTTTTTTTTCTTCAGTAATAATTAATATACATTTATATAATTATATAAAACAAACAAATAATTTATTAAAATTTTTATCTTTGCATTACCTGGATTATTTCAACATCTAAAAATGTCCAATCGCCACGTGTCATTCCCAAAGCATGAGCAGCCAACATAAATCTTCTTACCAAAGTTCCTCTAACGCTCAATATTACAACTTGAATGAATAAACAAATAAACAAATAAATTAAATTATTTTCTTATAATGTTTAGGAATATTTTAAAGTACTTACCTCTAGCATACATGCTGGCGTCTCTTAGATACAAGTGATAAGAGTCATCCTCTGAGTTACCATCAAGTTCTCTCACAAATTTAAGCAATCCATCTTTTCTCAATCCATATTCTAAATTTTTTCCAACGGTCAGAGAAAATAAATCGGATTTATCAAGTATTAATGCCACGTGAGACCATCCAAATTCTTTGAAAATACTAGAGAATACAAGACGCAAACGACACTGACAATACGACATTCTTGTAAGTGTTGGATATTTACTTTTATCCTTGAAAATACCCTGGATAATTATTTAAAATAAACATTTTTTATTTTATCATTTTTAATTATAACCGTATTTTTATCCAAAGCTTCTCATTACATGCGGCGAAAGGAGTGGCTTAATTAGATGCGAAGTAAATTGCATGCGCATATTTTTTTAATCCAACTTTACACGCAAGAAAAACAAAATAAATATTACTTACAGAACTCTCATTACGCCATTTGTGCAGTCGACCAAGAATACCAGATGTGACTGAAAGTTCACCCTCTGAGGGTGGCTGCAGATTCCAATAAAAAATAAATTTCCAAATGTGAATTAAATTAAAAAACAAACATTGAATTGCAATAAAAAAAATCAATAATTCCTACATTAATTAAAAATCACAATTCTAATAAAATAATTAACCCAGATTAATAAATACAATTAAACACAAATTAATTTTATCATTAAAAAATTGATAAATTAATTCAATATCATAAATTAATTTTATCAATTTAATTTAATAATTTTTTTAAAAATCAATATCTTCACCTGATCACCCATTCCAGTGATAATTGGAGTGTTCCAATAAGCAGCAAGTCTAGCAACAGGTTCCAAAGCAAATGCACATGCTGGTCCAACAAATGCAATGACATTATCACGAAAATGCATATCTGCAGCTAAACCTGGCGCCCGTGCGCCACTACACGATGGATAGCTGTGGAATTAACATCAGCATCAATAGAAAAATCACGGAATCATAATTATAATTAAACAAATAATACGATCAATCAGTTGAATAATATATAATTATCATATCTCCCCTATATGATATATTGTCAGACTATTTATCAATTATTTTACTCGTTTATTTACCAAGGTATATAGCAATTCATATCCGTGTGTACATTAATGTGGTTCCTACAACACGACCATTCAAATTGAATTCCATCCGTCGTATTCAATCTAAATCACGTACAAAACCAGCCTAATATATATGCTATACACGACTGGATACTATTACTGTAATTGGGCCTCTATTGTTTACAATTTGATGATGAATATTCATCTTATTTATTCATGTATGTATTGAATTAATATATTTATTTATTGAAAGATGATAAATTAAATCCATGTGTCTTATTTGAATATTCTCAATTGAGATGTAATTTATTTTTGTTTTTTTGTATTATTTTATATTTTAATTTATGTTTTGATTATGATTTATTTATTATATGGATATATTTTGTATATTCAATATCAATCATGTCTCCAAGGTCCACCTGGAATTTTTATTTTATTTTATTTCTTGGAAAATCAATCGATTCAAATACTCTTGGGTATATAATACCAAGAGCGTTATCATTTTTTTTTTCTTGTGCGAATATAAATTACATGATTTGTATAAAGACTAAATATAAATATATATTTACGCTGTTTGTTTTTTGTTATGTGGAGTATAAAATAAATGATGATATTAATAATAGAATATTTATATATTTGTTGGAGTAGGATATGATATTTATTTTGAATACCTTGCTTGTACTTTTTGCAGTTGAACATTGTGAAAGATGAGAAATTCATTGACTTCAGCAAGGGCTAAATCTACTGCTGGACCACAACGTTCAAGATCAAATGGACTGTCCAAGTGTGAAGCCATTAATACCCCAACATTGTATGTTTTCAATAATGATTCATTCGCTGAATATGTAAAATATTAATAATTAAATATACAAATGATGAAAAGATAATTATTACAATGTGAATTTTATTTTAATCTGTTTAATTTACAGTAAAAAATTATTATATTGCGAGAAATGACGTGAAATTGATGGTGAAATTATTCACCCTTTTTTATACATATAAATTTAAAAATATATTTATTAAATGATCTAAATTTATAAATGGATTTTTTATATTACTAAATATTTGTTTATTATTTAGAAAATATTGGAGAATTAATTAATGATTATATAAATATCTAGGAGAATAATTTATAACAAGTGTGTCCTTACCTGAAATTTCAGTGAAATAAATAGAAGTAAAGTTGATGAAAGCAATGATGGAAATAAATTGAATTATAGTAGTGATAAATTTATATTCAGTGAAAATTAAATACATTATTATAGATATGAATAATAAAAATGACTTTAGGATTTTTTACTTGTTTACTGAGTAGCTTTCGAGGCAGACTCCGAACCTCATCTGAAGTTTAGCGTCAAGCTTTACCCTTATATATAGGGGTTGGTCAGTGTATACTTTATCCCTTCCAGTAAATTTATTTATTTCCCAACTCATATAATCCCTTTGGAAAATATTTAATATCTCTGTTTACATTCAATTATCCGTATAAATATAATTTCATTTTTCATTCTTTGCTCTTTGCGTTTAAATTTAAATAACGCTTTTATTCTTTGGTGTTACAATTTTGGGTGGGTTTAAATGTATTTGATAACGAATTTTACACTAGGTTCAAGGAAGAGATATTTCGCGCCACCTTTGAACATTCCTGATTAGTTGTCGGTAACTTGCTGTGGAGAAATTGCGTTGGATTTTTCATTATCTTTTGAAAAATAAATCTTTGGAAATTTATTTTACATTTAAAAAATAAAATTACACAAGAAAATAAAAAAATATATTCTTGGAGTAGAGTTATAAATAAATCATACAATTATTTATTTATTTTTTTATCAAAAACAATTTATTTTTCAGTTACATACGTGCAATCTTACATACATGTCATAATTATTTTTAAAGGCACACATTTTTTATTCTCAATTCTCGGGACAATATTTTCGGCGAAATAATATGTCGCGTGCATTTTTTATTGTGTGCATTCAAGATGGCAAATGCACGCGTCATATTTTTTTATTTTTAATATTTTTGATCGAGCGTCATTTTTGTAAATTTCTTTTTTTATACAGTCTCATCGAGCAATTAATCAAATAAGTTCAACAGTCGAAACAAAAAAAAAAAAAAATATTGCAAAGCGAAACATTTCGCACGTGACCTATTGGCAATTGCTCTGAAAATAATAAAAATCTATTATTTATATTGTTACAATATTTATATCACTATCGGCAAGCATGAAAAACAGAATTGCAATGTAATTATTTTCTCACTCCGAGATATAATCGTTCGTCGGATAGAGAAACCCTTTATTTTTCTTCTTCATTTTCAATATCAACAGTCAACAGAGACTTATTGAAAGAGAAAAAAAAATAATATTAATAAGATATATTAAAAAAGGCGACACTTGACTTCAGCTAAACAAAAAAACATTTAGGTGAAACAAATTGATCAATTGCAGCAACAGCAACAGCAGCAACAGCAGTCATATGAGAGAAAAAAAAATATATAAAAACATTTCTTTTTCCCTTTCTATCCCGTGCGCAAATATAAAACATATTTATAATATTTTTAAGTACTGCGTAAATTAATTTACACATATTAATCATAAATTTCTCATCAAAAGCCTGATTGCTAATAAAAAATACATTTATAATATGTATATATATTTTTTATATATACGTATACACGTAACATATACTACAATTCACATAGAATTAAAATTTCAACGGAAAACGCACGGATTATTAAATAATAAAATTTGTGACATTAAAATACAACTATTAAAAATACCTAATAAGATAAAGCTGCAAATTGAATACTGTGGTGATAAATGATTTCATTCAATGAAAAAAAAAGAAAAAAAAAATTAAAAAAATCTCTTGCAGATATATAATCAGCTTCCTTTAATCTATCTTTTTCGGTTGAACTCTTGGATAAAGCTGTAACAAATAAAGAAAAAAAAAATCATTAATAAATTTCAAATACAAAGAAAAAATATAAGGAAGAAAGAAATTAAAAATACAATAATAAACTTACTCCCAACAAATTACGCGGGACATAACCCTCTCTGTGTCCAAGTTTACTCCACCACCATTCTCTTTCATTATCATCCCCCTTTCGTAATATTACCAGCTGGTCGCCATTCTTCAAAGTCAATTCGTCGTTGTGTTGTGGATCGTACTCGAATACCGCGAAAACCTGTCCATTATTCATAATGCCCAATTTTTCCTGAACACCTGATGCAATAAAAAAAGATTGTATTAATAAAAAATAATGATTCATCTCATCAATAAATATAACATAATATATCATAAATATTAATATAACTGTGGAAGAATATTAAATCAATAACTTACTATACAAATATTCGGAGCAACCATCAAAACCTTCTTCGTCTTCTTCACATTTTTCGGCTGCAGTTTCATGATCCGAAAGTGTAGTTGCAAAAATACACGCTCCATGTTCTACAAGAAATCTTACCATCGCGAGATTATTACAGCTCGCGGCACAATGTAAAGGAGTCCTGTAATGAAAGTAAAAGAAAAATTATTAATTATGAAGAAAATAACACAAGAGACAATTAAATAACAAAATAAATATGTTTATTACCATCCATCGCTGTCTTGAGCATTAACATCACATCCAAATTCAACGAGAAATTTAACAATATCTAAATGTCCTGCGCAAATGGCATTGTGCAATGCAGTGATACCCTCATCATTTGCTGAGCTGGGATTTGCGACCTCCTTAGCGGTCTTCTTGACGAGCTCAAGCTCACCCTCGAGACTGGCGTCGAGCAAAAGCGCGAGCGGGTCAAAAGAGACCCTTCTTGATAAATTTGCTTTCCCCGTTGTGGATTTAAGATTTCCTTTTTTCCTTCTAATCACCTCGGTTGACTTTAAATCCGTTGGGTCTAAATCGTTTTTTCTATCTGTGTCCTTTTTCAATTTATCTTCAATATTAATAACATTTAATGCCTCAACAATATCGCAATCGTCAATTGTATCGTTACACGACAATTCGTCAGTTATTGATAATGGAATTTGTTTTATACAACTGTGATCAGTTACGTCTGAAATATTTTGTTGTGGCTGTTGCTGCTGTTGTTCAGTTTGCATGAGATCAGCCGGAATTTCCGTTTCGGGAAATAAAAATGCCGGGGGCATCTCAATCCTTCGATTTATTGATACATGAACATTTGATTTGGCATAACGTAATCGTGGCTGTTCAGACAGCAAAGCTTTCTTTAATGTTAACGGACGTGCTTTGATAATTTGATGATTGCCGACAGGTGCTTCATTAGGTGATTCTGGCAGTTCGCTTGTTGGTATTGGTGGTATATCTTCCTCCTTATCACCTCTGTAACATTATTAATAATTGTTTTACACTTATCCCACTTGTATTCAAATAATTTAAAATACATGAAATATTATCCCACAATTAATTAGCAGACGATTAATGCGTATAAGGATTATTTGTCTCTATAATAATATACGACTCATCACGATCACTGTAAGTGTACATACTGTTGTGCTTCAACATCATCGCCTTTGAAAATCTATTTCTGTATCAATTTATTCAAGACAGCCTACCACACGATCCATTGGCCAAATCGATCGCGGACTAATTAACATTTATAATTAACCTGGTAATCGGTTTGGAGTTTCGCTACATCGCGACTGTACAAACAATAGTGCAAGAATCAAAAGTGAAGCAACACAAGAGTTAAGATTGCGAACGCGTGCGGTATGATCGATTGCGCGGTGATTTAGTGTGTTAAAAAAATAGCAAATATATATTGTAGAAAATACAAACAGACAAATGTGAAACAAGTTTTTTTACTTATTATAAAGTCAGTCTATTGTACGAGATATCAAGGAGAAATTAAATTACGTATGAAGCGAAACCGGAGAAGGTTAACAAAAGAAAAATTATATATAAATATAAATTTAATGTATATAGTAAAAGAATTGAGAAATGCGAGATGAAATGCTGAATAATCATCACACCAAGACCATAGATGCAATTGTGTAAACAATTTTTTCATTACTTCATGTCAAGAATAATATAATGGAAATAAATAAATAAATGAATAAATAATATTACCGGACAGCAAGAAGAATTTATTTTTGTTTTTATTTCATGCTTAATATACATTTTGATTACCTTGGGATGATGATTGGTTTGCCATCGATTGGATCAGTTGACGTTTCAAGTTTGTCTTGACTGTTCAACCTCGGCGGTGGATTGGGTTTAATAGGTTTTGGCGGCAGCGCTGGTTTCATCTTGTCTTCAACGTTCTTACTATCAACAAAGTTTGCCGTCGTTTTCCTGTCGTTCTCAGCTTTCGTTCTCTCATAGTCATATGATTTGTCAGGTAATTTTGTTGGTGGTTCGAGCTTAGTGCCATGATCATGTTTTGCCGGTTGATTTAACTCGTACTTTTGTGACACGTGGTCTAATTTAGTTGACACATCGTATTTACTCTGGTCCGACTGCTGTTGTTGTTGTTTAAATTGTTGATAGTTGTGCGACTCGTGTTTAAACTGAGAATTATGATCATACTTGGTATTAATTCTTGTATCATGTTGTTCGTGTTTACCATATTGATGTGTACCGGACAATTGCGAGTGATCGAATTTTGTTGGAAGATGCTGCTGTTGCGTTGATTCATGTTTTGTTGATGCTTCGAAACGCTGCTGTGTTACTGTCAGTGTTTCATGTTTATTACTATCAAACATTTTCGTCGATTGAGTGTCGTGTTTCATTAATACTGTTGAATCGTATCGTATTTGTTGTGTTTGTTGCTGTTCATGTTTTTCTTGATTTTTATTATCGAATTTCAATTTTTCATTTGTATTATCCTGTACAGTATTAGCAACTACCGTTTGATTATAACTTGGTGATGGATATCCTGGATAATTTGAATTGCCCAAATTGCTTAAACTTGCTTGTGGAAAATTGTTGGATGAATTTTTATAATTTTGCAAATACTGCCCTTGTTGAAAATTATGACGTGCTGGATAGTTCGATGTTTCTGATATGCTCGTAGGTACATGCTGCTGCTGTTGCTGTTGTTGTTGCTGTGGACTTTGTGAATTTTGTACATTTGCCGTGCGTTCAGGATAATTTTGTGATGGCGCACCTGCCGCATGACCACGACCAATTAGACTCAATGTTTGTGGCATTACTGGATGAATTTTCGTTGATGACGTTTGATAAATCGGCGATTTAACCGGAAAACTTGGCGCAACACTTGACACAGGCTTTTGATGTGTCTGAAGATTTCTATGATTGTGCGTCTGTGTTATTGTTTGCCGTGTATCTGAACCTAAATGACTTGATGTTGTTGATAAATTTGTCGTTGTTGATTGTTGTTTTTGTTGTATATTCGTTGTTTGTTGCTGCTGATGACTGTGTAACCTTGTGTTTGGTAATTGATTTTGATTCTCTTGCGACAAATTAATTATTCCAACATTATTACCACTAATTTGTTGATTATTATTACAATTATTATTATTATTATTATTAATATTATTATTAATCATATTATTGTTGTTGTTGTTATTGTTACTGTTATTATTGTTATTGTTATTATTATTATTTGTTGTGTGTACGACAAAATTTGTTGATTGAGGTGGATAATTTTGCGGACTGTTATTGTGTTGCGGCAATTGTGGCTGTTGATTTTGCTGTGATGTTTGCTGATTTACACCTAATAATTGCGATTGACCTAAATTCAAAATAATATCATTAATAAATAAATTAATTAGTAATGAATAATAAATGGATGAATGATTATTAATATACCTTGAATGTGTGATTGTGACTGGCTATGTACAATTTGATGTCCCAATTGTTGCAATGTCGATCGTTGACCAATTTGTGATGCACTCTGGCTATGTTGGATTTTATTTTTATTTACATCATCCTCTACTGGTTTAAGATTAACTGTAAATTTTGTATTGTACGGTAATGTTTGGTACTTGGGATCGTTTTTATTTAAATTAAAATCATTGTCATTGGGTATATGACTGTATGGTTCGATTGCAGCAACATTTCCAGCTGGTCGTATTTTTGGTGGATTTGTAATTTCTTGTGGTTTATTCACTGGTTCTGTAATGCCCGTTGACATTTTTATGGTGGTTGCTGTTGTTGTTGTTGTTATTGATGATGTAGCAGGTGTTTGACGATTATTAGCAATTTGTTGACTGAGAAGTCGTTGATTTAACGCTCGTTTTCGTTGAAGTCGACCTTGGAGTTGGGCTATTCGTGCATCAACTGATACCATTTCAGCTTGACGTTGTGCCAAAACTAATCTTTGCTGTGACACAACTTGATTCTGTTGTTCATTCATCTTATTCCGATACTGCAACAATTTAATTTTAAATATTAATAAATTGTTTCATTAATAAGAATTTAATTTTTGCTTATTCTTTAGATTAATATATAATTATACCATAAGTTCTCTGCGAAGTTTTTCCAGCTCAGCGCTTGCGGCAGACGGTACTTGTCCACCACCACCTCCACCACCACCACTACTACCATTGCCAGCAGCATTTCCGTTGTGTCGACCACGCAACTCCTCGAGTTGTCGCGTCAGCTCCTCGACCTTCGCGACAGCAAGCGAGAGTTCTTTTTCTTTTTCATTGAATAGAGCTCTTATACAGTCCAGATCAGATGCTGAAACAATATAAAAGAGATACCGCAAAGTAGATTAGTATTGTAAGAAAAAAAAACAAAGAAATTCATCATACACAAAAAAGCTGAAAATAATTTCGTGATAAGAGTTGGAATTAATTCAATTTCTTGTCTACACTCAACATTCACGATAATAATTAATCTGATATGAGATAATTAGATGTTCCAAGTGTCTTTTATTTTTTTCAGTGATTTTAACAACGCCGAAAAAATAATAAAATAGAAAAATAAAAATATTTTACCAAGCTGTTGAAGTGCAAACGATTAAAAAATCGTCGCTATCGTTGAATTAAATTCTCTAATGCTACTGGGTTTATTAATAAAGATGAAAGATATTATAAGATGGGGAAAAAAATTGTGAGAAGAAAGAAAAATGAGGTGAAGTGTAAGGGTTGTTAGAGCATGAACGAGTACTGATGTAGAAAAAAATACACATGATGAGAAAAAGCCAATAGATATGTACATGTGATATGTAATATTCTTTGACTCATGCTTTCTCATTTATGAGACGTTGCTTTCACCATCCCTCATGTGTTGTTTCATGCTTTCATGTTATTCATAAATATTTATTTGTATATTTATATTTGACAGATTCAAAAAAAAAAAAGAAAAATATATTAGATTTATTACAAATTATTTTCTCTAATAAATCTCTAAACAATTTATCTTTTCATCACTTTCCTATATTAATTATACAATTATCATAATTGTAATTTAATATAAAATAAATAATAAACGAAGAAATAAATAAATTTATTGCTTTGTTTCACACGAATGAATTGAATGAAATAAAGATTAGAAAAGATGTATGTGGCTAAGTAAAATACATTGTACTTTGAGTATGATGAGTAATTTATGTAAGAAATGGTACACAACGTCTGAGTCTACAATTTCCATTAGTCCACAGGGAGACTATATATTGCCATACAGATATCCCTGAAGGAAAGCGAAGGAAAAATATATCCAAACCTGCAACTCAGACAGGAGAGAAAAAAGGAGAAGAAGATTCTTCATTGGTCCCACCGATGAGTGCTTGAGTTAACGATCCTCTCATCATTTTTCGCTCACTACGACTTTAATGGCTCGTAAATTCTTTTGTAAAAGTACCGAGTTTTTCTTCTCGTTTATTTTTTCTCCTTTTCGCATTTTATTTTTCTCCATTCTACACACAATATATTCCTATTTATACTGACAGAAAAATGGGCCAGGGAAAGAGAAATGGTGAATTTAAATCCGAGATTGTACGGGACGGAATAATGTATATAAATCTTTCGTCCAGTATTGAAATATTTTTTTTTTCTATTTAGAGCATGTACATATACTTTGTCGATTGTTGTTTTATCACTTTGACATAGGGATTGATGTGTTTTTTTGATAAGCCACGTTAATGTTTTACTTCAATAGAACTAAAACAAAAAAACACTCCACGACTTTGATGGACAAGTTAAAAAAAAAAAAAACTGAAGAGAAAGAAACATAAATAAACGAAATGTTCTAATGCCTTTTTCATGATAGCTGATGAGTGAGAAAATTGCCGTGAGTTTGCAACTTTTCCCAATGGAACAATTTTTATATAGGTATGTAATGCACATATAAATAGTGAGTGACATTAGAAAATGAGACAAAGAAAAAAATAAAAGAAATAGACGAAGAGAAATGAGGATATTATATACAGGATTTTCCGACGTGACCCACTTCTATAAAATAATTCAAAGCT
>JAQQBR010001833.1:6883144-6893300 GCA_030347285.1 Microctonus hyperodae
TATATATATATAGTACACAAGAGTGAAATGATGAAGGGAATGGAGATGAAGCAAGGGACCACGTGGGGCTTGAGAGAAGGGAGAGGAAAAAAAAAATTAAGCAACAGAGAAAGAGTGAGTGTGGAATTTCAAGGTCGACGAGATTTGGACGCAACCATCGAGTAACTGCGCGGTGTGCCGCAGAAAAAAAAAGCGGGAATTAAAATAAATAGAGAGATAGAACAAGATAGACAAAGGAAAGAAAAAAAAAATAATATAAATTGACGAGCTGTCAAAAATATATAAATGTTATTAAAGATAGAAGTGTAGTAAATTAAGAATAAATAATTAGTGAATTAAATTAATTTAAATATATATATTTTGATGGGATAATTTTCAAAATATTTAATAGAACATATTTTGTTATTTTTAAAGATAAAAATAAATTGTTGAGAGTAAAATTAGTAGATGGTTCTACTGAAAGAATGACAAGGGTAAAAAGTTGCTGTAAGGGAGTATAAGTTACACTTTGAGCTCTTGTCATTTTATATACATGTATATATATGTATCTACGTATATGGTTGATGATAAAGGAGCACCTTTATTGAAGTTCGCTGACAAAGGCAAAGTGAAGATAGAACAGTTTAAAAAAAAAAAAGAATTTGTAAAAGACGAAAGATTGAGCAGATGAAATATACGTGTCCACCAAACATCTGACTCTTTATTCTCCTCTTTCACTCTTACTCATTTTATACTACCCTCGTATTTGCTTCCTCATACTCTGTTGTCATTAAACGAGATCCAATAACGTACACAAGAACTCCAAACTTTTTTTTTTAACTCCGCATCAGAGTCATATTCTCATATACAACATATGAATCGCATTTTGTTTTCTCTTCCATTTGTCTTTTATACTTTTAGTTTCAACAAAATGAATGAGGTTTGCTCAAGAGACAAAAAACCATGTGTATGTGTGTCCTTAAAAGTTTTGTAGTTGATGCCCACGCAAGAGGAAAAAAAAATATCGGGAGGAAAAAAATAAAAATGTTGATGAAAAATTGTCGAAGAAACGCGCGCGGTGCTTTAGAAATTTCACGACAACGATAAATCGACGATGAAAATATTGTGAATTGTCATTTATCGACGTCTAGTCCTTATATTGCATTTTTATATATTATAAATGAAACAACTAGAGCACACAAGTGACTACATTTAATATATAATTTATATTTGTAAGTAAATGTATTATTTATATATTTTAAATTCTGTAACGAGCTTTAGTATTTTGAATTATCTTTTGCTTAAAAGCACTTTACACTATTACTGATGCTGTTTCCGTTACTCTCCCTATACTTAATACATGTCCCATCAGCATCATCGCCCGCCAGGAAATTAATTCTCTGTGCAAAAGGCCATTATTGTATGTGACGGCTGTGTGGCACATTTCGAAGAGGAAATGTCAGTGATTTTGATAAGCCTCTCATCAGAATTTATATTTTTAACATGAGCGAAAAGATATGTATCTTTCATTATTTTTTATTAATATATTACTTTGATATCTTTTAAAAAAAAAAATTCACGAGTATTTTAGAAGTATATATATATAAAATAAATTAAAAAAAAGAAAAATTAATAATTAGGAAAATTTTTCCACTCTTTATCATTTCACATTTTTTTCCATCTCATGTAGATAAACTATTTTTTTTTCCGATGTGTTTTTTAATATAGAATGAAAAGCAAAAATAAAAAAAATAAATATCTACGTAATATTTATAATGAATGCGGTTGTAAAATATATGTATAAGATGATGATGAGCAAAAAAAAAAACACATTGGAATGCCTCGAGGGATAATTTCCCAAAGTAAAGTGCACCGTCTTCCTTTCCTTTAGTATAGTATATAATTGAGGGGATGAATGGGCAAAGTGAGGTCAGAAATGTCCTGATGAGATCCCAAAGGATTTCATCCAAAATGAGCTCAGTTAGCGTTAAATACAAATAATTCTGTCGCGTGGATCTACCTAAATAACACTCATAAATTCTTTCATCTATTCACATACAAATTTAACAAATACATATTAATTATTAAAAAAAATCCATCTATATTTATAACTAAAAATATTCCCAATAATCTCAGTTAATTTCTTTCACTCAAAAAATATTTTCTCAATCAATTAATTAGCGGTAATTACTTTAAAAAAAATTATTTCCATTTTATATAAATTAATTTGTGCAATATAAAATTAATAAACGTCGGGTATTAATATAAAATAAATTAATCGTATAAATAGCATGTAAAATAATGAATAATAATGACGAAAGAATTTTTCTAAATAAAATAACGAAGAAAAATGAGCAAGTTAATTAAACTGTATATTGCACAGCTGCGGGATAAAATAAGGAAAGCAGAGATACGATGAAAGGAAAAAGAAGAAAAAATGAGATTTGATATTAAAGGAAAATAGAAATGAGTATAGTGTACGTGTGTTATACAAATGAAGGGTTGAATTTGTGTCACGTGTGCTACTGTCGTAAAATTTATTCGTTGAAACATATAAATAATATGTCTCTTTATATCAGTGCTCCCCTTTTCATTATGCTCATCATTTTCTCACTATCTGTTTACTTCTCTCTGTCTTGTAATATTCTCTATTACTATCTCCCTCGGTAAAACGCAAATTCATGATTAATTCGTCTGTTGGCAAAGTCCTGATTACTGTGTGTAGGATTTTTGTTTTGTCACTTTCAATCGTCGACAATATATAGTGAACATGAAATTTCCCCTGTCGTGGTATAATTGCTTTTGCTTCAAATTTTCGTGATTAAATTGGATTCGTTGTCGGATTGTGGGAAATGGCAATGAGAGGAAACGAAAATGAAGAATAAAGAGAAGGACGAAAAAAAAATAATAATATAAATATTAAATATATTATTAATATTATATTGAGATAATAATTCTTCAGATAACTGAATTTTTTTTTTTCCATATTGCTGAGATATTTTTTTTCTTGCTTTTATTTATCGAGATTATTTTTTTTTCTTCGCTTTTTTATTTTTCTCGTCACAGTATTCGTCATATATCTTGCTCGAATATCAAGAGATCTCCGCAAAATATCTCCTCGAGCAGGATGTATATACCCTTGAGATGAATCCGTCTCTGGTGTCCATCAGAGAAAAGGGAAATAAAGCAGAAGAGAAAAATAGGGAAGATTGAGAATAAAAAAACGAATATATCCGCACGAGCTAGGATAAATCGAGAATAGTTTTGGGTATAGATTCAACGTACAGACAGAAAGAAAAAAAAAATAGAAAAGATGATTCAAAGGAGAATGTAAAGAAACCGTAGGATCTGTATAAGGATCCTTTAAGAAGATTTTCTTCCGATTAGATTTCAAAAATAATTATTTTTTTTACTTCACTCTAAGCTTTTCATTACAAGAAAATTTTTCTCATCATATCCACTTTTATAATAATATTTTTACTCCAATACAATGAACAGAAAAAAAATTCTTTCAACCATTTAAAAAAAAAAAGAAATAAAATTTCTTTTTAATTTTTACATACTTCAATTTTTTGTGTATACTTTTTTAAAATATTTTTTTCGATTTTTAATATATATTTTTTCTCATTATTTCACACCTATGCACGTCAACTTACCTCATTACGGCTGACTGGTGGTGATATATCAGGTTTAGCAATACCAGGTCTCTCTTTTATTCCCAACAATATAGTTTTTTTTTTCGACTTGCCACCGTGTCGTAATTTAACCGTTACTGCCTTCGTTTTAAAGCTCTCAGATGGATAGACACAAGTGAGCATTTTCCACGTTTCCACCACTTCACGTGTCACATTTCCCACATTCAAATTTGTCTTGACTTGAACAGCGCCTTGTCCTTTGATCTTGCCCTGGGTTTGTCCTTTTAAAATCGATGTGCCAACGAAGTAGAAAAAAAAAAATTATGTAGATCGTTGTCAAGAATGCAACGAAGCGGGGCGAAAATTCGTATAACTTGACTTTCAGAGAAATAATTTTTTTCTTTATATATTTTGTAAGTATCTCTACTTGCTCTCAACTATATGCAACGGATTTCCTCTTCGTGTTATTTATTTATATATATCTCTATTCATTCCTCCCTTGTCTCTTATTCTCCAGCACTCACTGTGTCTTTTTTTATTTTTTTATTTCGTCGTCGCGTAGGAGGCTGCACAAAACTTTGCCCGCTACCTTTTCACAGCGCTCGTGTACACACAGACCTGTTGATTTAACAACCGTATATATGCGCCGGCAGGGGATTTTCCCTTCCACGTATTCGTCTAGTCATGAGCTGAGAATGCGAAACGATATCCCAAAACTCCCATTTTTTTCTGTACACATACATATATACCTTCCACTTTTTTATTTTTCCCGTGATTTTTCAAGATTTCTCCTTCATGTGAAAACGCATTTATCACACTCGACTGCATACAATCTATCAACGTATAAAGAAATAAAATAAAAAAAAAAATAAAATACCATATATTTTATACTTTTTGTCAATTTAAAATATTCCAAACACTTATCATACATTTTTTTTTGTTCTAAATTTATTTATACATGCGACAGATGTTCTGGATGATTAATAATATATTTCTAATTTAAAAAAAAAAATTTTTTTCACTAATATTGAGTGATTTAATTTTCATTAACACTTCGCGTATTGTAATAAAATTTTGTGGATGTATATAAAATAATTCCATGTATATAAATGTATAAAAACGAACTATAGCAAACGTCATCGATCTACTTTACTGCGGTGAAATGAGCAGTGCCCACAAGAAGGTAATATGATGAGTTGGTGCATTCTGCTTTCGTTCTTTCTTTCTTTTGACACCACTATACACACCGCCAACGACAACGGCCATGGAATGCAGTTTTCGATCGTGAAGATCGATCAGATTTCATCGCGTGTGTTAAAGTCTCTACTCACAACCGCGTTGTAAGATATATATTTGTGTCTGATAATTATTTTATATTTTTCTTCGATCCACCAGTGATGAAAAATAAAAATAATGTTCACATACACAAAACAGATTTATTGACAGCTTGAAATTTTGATTGGAATAAGTTACTACACAAATATCAAACAAATCTAGTCATTAAAATTCTTTTAAAGATTAATAACTAAGATTAAACATAAAGAACTCGAACGAAAAAAAAAATATCTAATAAAATACTTACATAACTGTATCATCTTACATAACATTTTTCCCATCATCGTCATCATCAATTTTATTATAATATAATTTTTATTTAATATATGTACGAGTATATAAACTCTATTATATACACACGTGTAAATTTTATAAGCTTATAAACCACAGTGTATCCAGAATACACTTATTATTATCATACCATAATAAAAATAAAAGCGGAAGTTTATTTTGTTTCCGTATAATGTTATTGTTCTCCCTCACTAGCAATTGTAAAAGAATTTATGTAGGCAACAACAAAAATAAATGCACGTATATACTAATATTCACTCACATATGTGTATTCATAATATATATCTTTTTCTCGTGGTTTCAATACTCTGCGTGTTACACTTTAAATGGCAAAAGAGAATGCATATACACACCGAGCATTCGGGAAGTAAACAGAATGGAAAATGTGCGGTATTAAAGTATCTCTCAAACGGCAACATCGAATATAATGGTAAAAAAGTGCAGTTAAGAATATCAAGTTGAATGAAAGAAATAAAAAAAAAAATCTTTATGTCTCTGAACTGCATATATATGCCATTGAAAACTGCCTCTTTGCTATAAAATACAATAACAAACAATGCGAAACAAATATGGAAAGATATATACAAAGTATTGTGTCTATGTATTGTATATAAAATGCCTATGTGTTTACACTCTAATAGAGATTCATTCGCGCTCGATATTTATAAATGTAGTGTTTATATGTACGTATATTTACGTGTCTGAACAAGTTCTTTGTGTTATATGTGTATACAGTATTCGGCGATGTTTAATGCAACCGGACGCATTTAAACTTGTTTTCAATGATTGTGTGAGCGTGTGTATGTGTAATAATTCTGTGAAGAAAACGGTCAGAGAGCTGATGTGATGTATACATACATAGTGTGTGCATTATATGCCTGTGAAAGCTCGGAAAAACAATGTTGTCTGGCGAGTAAAACGGGTGAGATGACGAGGAACACAACGCCAAAACAGTAGAGAAGGTAAATAAATAAAAAAAAATTTCATACTGGGTATAAGTGTTTGTATGTATATTTATATGTGTATGAAAATAAAGTAGTGTGTTTGTCTGGTGGATATATGTATGTAGGTGTGTGTGATCTCTTTCTATGGGGGTTTTTTTTTTATTTTCTCTGCCTGCTCCGTCGGGACAAAATGAACGGTGTAGTGTCTCGTTCGTTCGCGTTTCGCGGCGAGTGTATGTGGATAGATAGAACTGGAATCTCTCTTGTTTCCTTCGTTTCACATACCGCATCGACGTTCATTGCTCAACTCGTTATTTTCACCCGCGTGCTGAGTATATTGGCGCACATAAAAGAGTTCACTTGCGCACCGAGTTGGGATATGCATATATGATATGTATTATTTAAAAAATTCTGTTTTATTATTTTATTTTTTTCTTTTCTTCCTTTTTATGATTTCAGCATCACGACAAAACAATTTTTCAACACAAAGTGTGTGTACATAAATTGCAAATGTAAATTTTCATCACTTTGAATTCTTCTGAGAGAAAAAAAAATTGTAGCAATCAAAAAAATATAAACTTTGAATCATCAAAAAGTGTATGAAAGAATTTTTTTTTTCACCGCATTTGAATTTCTAATGTGTATATCCTATTGAAAAAAAAAAAAAAAAATTTTGTTTTCTATAGTAAAAATATTTCTCATCATGTTTTACATTTCAAAATAATAATATAAATAAATTTGTCGACACTATTCATATATTTTTTCTTTTATTATTTTTCCGCAATTATATACGCAACAAAAACAATTTTTCCTTTCAATTTTTGTCTCTTAGCTTCATCAGATTTACACACAGATCATTATAATGCAATGTAGATATACCTTGTAGCGATAAACAAAAGTCCAAAATCATCACTGTGAATATGTATAAATAAATCAACGATAAGTTTTATCATATCTCAAGTATAATTAGCGCACACGGCGCTCTCTCAGTAAATACATATAAAGGCAATGAGAATTGAGAATCGAGCTGCACTATTCGCGGCACTTGATCGCGATATATATTTCTCAACGCGATCGTTGTTCTCTTCCGGGTGGCCGGGATGATCTTCTTTCTCGTTACGGGAGAGAAACGCGCGCGTCATTTGCGAATAGACACGCGGACATCACGAACGACACGATGGGGACGACAATTACCGTTACAACATGAACTCTCCTTTACTATTTATCTATATATATACACACACACACATATACATATATTCTTGTATAGCATTATATTAGTTGCCATGCTCACGCGTAATAATTTTTTTTTCACTTTTTTTTTCTCTCCCGACTCTTATAAAAAATATAATACAAGCTTTTACTTAAATAAATATATATTAATTATTACGTATGTATATTATGTATATAGATAATTATATATATGTATTTATATTATGTATATATAATTATATTTGTGTATTATACTGTTTTGTGTATTTTATAAATATTTTTTAAACGTTTGAATATAGTTACGATGTGATTTTATTTTCTTCCGACAATTTAGCCATTCTCTACGACGGTTTCAATGAATATTAAATTGCCATAAGTAGAGTATAAAGAAATGAGAAAAAATAAAAAATAGTAATAGAAGTAAAAATAGCGATTGAAAGATAGAGAGAATGGTATATAGTAAAAGAGATTGCATCAAAATTTATCGCGTGGGTGCGCGTTTGCGTGTCAATATCAAATATATATTCCATTGCCTCACTCGCATTTTCTTTGATTTCCTTTTGTTATAATCGCGAATAATAATACATATGTATATATTCTATATAAAATATACATTATTGGTGAATTGAATTTTCGTATCAACTCACTGCACCACGCCCAGAGATTGATCATTTTGATCGATAGACAAGCACTCTCGTTGCTATATTAACAAATTACTAAACGCGAGAGACAAGTTTTTATGTGTGCATCACTATCTGCATTTATGCATGACCACTTTTACACTTTTTTAATTCTATTATCACACATATATACAAATATATATAACTGCGTAGTGTTGTATGTATATAGTCTAGTTGCGATTTATATTCCGTGTGATATTTTTTTTATATTCACCCTCATGGATGGAGGACTATTTGGAAATTTAAATGAGGGCCAATGTCTGCGGATAACAAAAAAAAAATGAAGAAGGGAATAAATAAATAAAAAAGAAAACTTTGGGCATTTATATCCGGATAGAATGCTTGTGGCAAGCAATTGGGCATGCGGTGTTTTATTTTTTTTCTTTTTTGTTCCCAGTGGTGAAATTCTGGGAATAGAAGAGCCAGCTAGTAGCTTTGACCGTATATGTATACATGTATACACATATAATACATGTATACTCGCACACACAAGTATATTATGAGTGACGCACCCGAAGGGATTTGGGAATTCAACTGTGAATGCTTGCAGCCGAGTAAACGCTGTGGGATTCGCAACTGATTTCGCATAAGCGTTGAATATTTACTGTATTATGTACGCAAATGGACATATTTTTTATTTTATATATGTAGAATATAATGCCAGTGCTTGAGTTTTGAAAAAATAAATGATGGTGGTATGAATTTTTTATTTTTTATCGGGTCTCGAAATTTATCAGGTAATTTAAATTATTTAATTTGATTTTTATTATAAATGTGTGTGTGTGTTTATGTGCGTGATAATTTCAATTTTGCGTGGAATTAAATGTCATAGATTTGTGATTTAGATTTATAAATAATTAAATATAAACATTTGTCATGTGCTACGTATAATAATGGTCGAAAATATAATTTAACGGTATGATTAATTGAAATTTTGTGCTAACAATTATATGGATAAATGTATTATTATAAACTCGAAATGTGTCACATGAGTCAATGATATTTAATATTGTGATATGTTATTATCAATAATGACTCTACATGACATTGAGAAATTGAAAATAGAATAATAAAATATATAATAAAATCGATCATGCAGATAATTGTTATGTTCATCCCACGCGTGAAATAAGCTTTAGAAAAAAAAAAGAAAAATTACAAATTTTGCAACTGATGTACTTCACATAATGCAAAATTGGTTAATGGATTATACGTGAACAATTTCGAACCAATTTATATACTCAATTAATTTTATTTTATTTATTTATTCTAAAAATAAACATCAACCGATTTATTTTCTAATATTCATTGATCAATATTACAAAAAACATGAATTATTTTTTTTTCACCCAATATATAACTGCATAAAAAAAAAATAGAAATTATTATCAACAAGAAGAATCGATACTTTACTGTCAAGAGTCTATTTACAAATCGATTAATCAATTTTTGTACAACGCGAATTTTCCCTTACAAATTATTTATGTTTTCCTTTCAATATTTTTCCATTCATTTAAAATAAAATTGTGTGATATATAAATATATATAATTATAAAGATAAAACAAGGTGTGTTATTACAATGTTTGAGAGTAAAGTCAAGAAAATTAATGGTAGAAGTATTGCAATTAGCTATTAAGCAAGTGCAAATGCCTTACTCTATTCTCGAGTGTGTAATACACATTTCGTATACATAATGAATGACGCGTGGTAAACAGGGGCGTTCAGATAATAACGTTTATATGACACATTCACCACTAACACTTAATTCTACCTATATACATTACACGTGTACATATACCTACATAAATATATAAGCAAGATGAAAAGTAAATTTCCCTTAAAATTAAAAACTGTACTGAAATAAATTTCCGCTAATTGTTACTGAAATCTTTTTTTCCTCTGTGTTTGTATCACGTTAATTATCTTTTAATAATGTGTCTGTGTCTCACGTCTCTCTAATTCTCTTTGACATGTGATGTGTGAAATATCAAGTGCTCTTGACGAATATTTAATTATACTACATCAAACCCCGTTTTCGAATTATATGTACTTGAATTTTTATGAAGAAAACAAAAAAAA
>JAQQBR010001833.1:6917883-6932419 GCA_030347285.1 Microctonus hyperodae
TATATTAATTTGAAGAAAAAATATTTTTTCTTAATTTTATTTCTTGTTGACAAACATCAGGTATAATTTTATATAACAAAGTATATTTATCCATACATGGCTTTGCTATCACAGCTTCAACCACATCCGTACGTGAATTCTCCTATGCATATATATATTTACCTATATGTACAGAGAGTATACAGTGTACACAGTATTATATGGTTAATGCATCCTTTCAATTTTCCTATATGTTTGTTTTTGTTAAAATCCTCGTGATAGTTTACTAGACACGATTATGGATTATGTATGAATATACTCTCTAACCTCGAAACTCTATTGGGATTTTGTATGTGTGGTGAACAAATGTATATCATTATTGGATTATTTATTCAATAGATTTATACACACGTCAGGAATGTAGATAATAATTGATAATGACGTGACATTTATTAAGTAAGATATATTTTAATATATTGAATTATTAAAATTATATTAAACTTGTAGGATAATTTAAAATATAATAATATTAATAATAATATTAATTAATATTAATTAATATTTTTTTATATCTCAATGCGAGTAAATAAGTTTTATTTTTAAAAATTTTTTCCGATGATTTATATTTAATGGTAAAAAATATTTTTGAGAACATGAGAATTATTTTTCATGTCGTTATTTAAATATAGATGCTGTAGATAAAGAATAATTTCTATAGAGAACATAAAAATGTCTGACTTTGAAACATCAAAGTATTTTTTTTATGTTCTTTTATTACGTATAATTTCTTTTATGTTTCTATTGGATAATGGATTTAATTGCAATAAAAAGAAACTTACGTACTGCATTCCTTTTTTTTTTATTCTTTATCATTACTTTTTTACGAGTTATATCAAGATGATTTGGAGAAATGTCTATAATAGTGCGAGAAAGTGCTCAAGCAGTGAAAAATATTGGCAATAAAATATTGACGACCATTCACCAAATAATCTTCATTGGCTATAATATAATATATGCTGTTATATTTTGACACTGTGTGTACGTTTATGATGGTGCTTTACCATCCGTTACATGACCCACTGTTGTAATGTTGAATATATATGTAAACATATACATATATTCATAGCCATAATTTCAATAACCAAACATCATTTCCTTCATAAATAAATAATAAATTCAATTCAATTTATTTCAAATAAATAAATAAATATAAATAAAAAAAATATAAAAAAAATATATAATAATAATAATAATAATAATAATAATAATAATAAAATATAAATAATAAAATAAGAAATACACATGTATAAAATAATTGTCAATAAAAAATTTTCTAAATTTCTAATTATTAATTATATAAATTAATTTTCATTTCAATTTTCTTCTACTAAAATAAAAAAAAAACTTATTATTAAATATAATGTATAATAAACAACGTAATAATATAACATAATTTATTTATGGAAATTTTTATGAGCCATATTCTTACGCAATAATCGATGCGTAAATACACGAGAGATAATATATATAAATGGGGTATATTATTTTAGAAATTCTCGCACGAGTTTTTGATGGTCGGAAACAATTTATTCGAATAATGCGGCAGACATTCACACATATATGATGTGTACACATATATACAAGTGCTAATAGATATGTATATGAAATGCCTTGGAGGAGTGTTAGTGGTATATATGGCCTCCGAAAATTCCTTTATGGCCGCTCCTGACTGTACATACATATACATAAATATAATATTCAATTCTCAATGTTGACGACGAGTCAATAGAGTCAACAAGGAGTGGCATTAATATTAGAGTACAATACACTGCATAATATTAATATGAACTTGAAAATAATATTGAATATTTTTAATACAAAATAATATTCCGTATATGACAATGGATTATTTTAATATTATATTAATAATTATGTTGATATTTAATATTATCTTAATTTAAAATCAATTTTAGTTAAAGATTCATTAAATATTTAATATAATATTTGATAGGAATATTAATGTGAATTATTTATGATATGGTGAAGAAGAGAAATTATTTATTAATGTTTATTTAAATGATGTAAAGTATATCTCTGAATGTTTGTGTGTATTGTTTATATTATATTAATACGAGAAGTTTAGCGTTAATCAGAAAATCGAGTGTGCGCACCTGTGAATAAACGGGAGAATCGTCTACTAATTTGATTTAGACCCCTCGTCAAATTTGCTTAACGAGAGCTGTTACGTGGCTTCGCCATCACGTGGCCTATTCCACAATTAAATTTACGTCCCTCAATCTTCCACGAGTGTGTGTGTGTGTACTGCTTTCCATTTAAATTTGAATTTTGAGGGCATGTAAATTGACTTTTTAAATTTTTATATTTTTATTTTTTTTTTATTATATTTATTTATCTATTTTTTTAGTGGGTTTCTTTATTTTTTTTTTTCTTCGAACTCTTTGAGCAAATATGAAACGTTACGAACAATTCCGATAGAATGAAAATTGACGGAAAATAAAAGAAATATATACGGATATATATGTATGTAAAATGCCCAAGGGCATATGAAGCTCTATGAAATAGAGTGAATATATATTCATAGACTGCGTGCGTGGAATTTTTATTGAATGAGTTGCGTTGTGAAAAATATGAAATTGTAGAGATTTTTTTTTTATATGTAAAATTTATTTGAATTTTTTTTTTACATCGCTGGGTCGGTGAATCTCTCGAGAGATGTTTTTAAGTGTATTTTATACTCGTGTATTAATTCAATGTGGGAAGTCAAACAAATTTTTTTAATTTCCTTTAAAATAGAAAAAGTGAACTAAAAATAAAAATGTATAAAACATTTAAATGGGATCAAGAATACTTGACCTTTAAGTAGAAGAGAGAGTGATATTTAATTAAAATTTACGTGTATAACTCATTGAAATGTGTTTGTTGAAAAATCCATTCAATTAAATTTATATTAATTATCAGATAAAAAAAAATATTTCTACATAATCTACAACCGTTTTATATTGAATTAACATCACTTGATAATAATAAAATATTTTATACCCATTATATATATTGCCACTTCAATAAATGTTCTTACAACATTCTTCTATATCGAACGTTGATTTATATTTCGTGATTATATATATCAACAATTGATAACGAAGAAATCTGTATATAGAAAATTAAGAAACAATAATTCATTCACTTGAATAACAAAGACATAAATTTAATTCTTTTTTTTTTCACAATCAATTAAATAACATTGAAAGTTTCACTTCATTATATAAATTATACAAAAAATATTTATATATACTTATTCACATTTATTTTTATATCCCTATATAATACCAGACAATGAAAAAAAAAAATTTTCAATTCTTTTTCCACAATTGTCAGTCCTTCAATACCACATTATGCAATATGAAATTTACCAACAAATAAAAATAAATAGTAATGAGTATATGATTGCAGTAAAAGAAATTCAACTGAGAATAAACTACACAAGTTAATGTAATTTTAAATTGTTATCGAACAAATAAACATTTATTCTTTCGCATAGACATTAAATAAATTGTTTACAAATAACTATTTCTTATTTAATTATCAACTCAAGTTAGTGAATCGCGTGTATATATACATATATACAAATATATAATAAATACATGAACCCGGAATTATTTCTTCTTTTGCACCGTGATCCAAAGTGAAATTCCATTGCATTGATAACTAACATGCATTTGAATATAGAAAGTATTTTAATACCATAGATTGAACACATATATGTGCCAATAATAATTATTATATATATTTTTATATAATTAAATTTTCTTTACTCAATCAAATGACAATCGACTGAAGTTATCATGCGGAAACATTAATTTCAAAAGTCATTTTTCGCATGATCAGTTGATCAAACACAAAGAGCAATGGACTTCTCTTCCATTTGATTCAGACAAAATACTTGTGATTGGTTTAATGTTGAATTAATAATACTTATATAAATAAATACATTTATATAAAGTGTAGGTTGACGTGGACGCGTGTTTTACCGTTAAACATTTCGCCCACCATTTTCTGCATTTTACAATGTGGATCACAGTCATGGATATAAGCCACGTCAATTCAATATTATATCTTTCGTTTTATTTCTACATTTTCTCTTCTCTTATTATATCCTCATATCATTTGCGATCACGTCATATCGTACACGTATCATTACACATCCCTAACATACCCGACACACCTCTCTTTCGTTTCAAGCAAAAACCATTTGTATAAAAGTATAAAATATAAATATACATATTCAAGATGTATTGAACGCGCGCTAATGTTATAAAGGCAAACACATAGTTATTTTCAACCTACACATTTTAATACGCCACCTCGTGTACACGTCTCTGAATCATAGGATAAACATAGCGGCACTGTATTATATCTTTTCATTCTCTTCCTGAATATACTCAATACATAATCCGCACACCACTATGACTGGCACAAGTATTTTATTTATTTTTGTTTTTTTTTTGCGTAAACGAATTCACACAAAACTTCTTCGCCGAATTTCTTTCACATTTATTAAATTAAATATAAATATAAATATAAATATGTTTATTTGTATATGAAATATAGTATTAGAATGATTAATAAAAATCCCAAAGACTATGTCAAGTGAAAACGTTAATTACTTCAAGAGAAATCATTAATTATAAACCTTAATTTGCATTTTATTACTTTTTTTTATTTTCATTTCTTTCATTCTCTCTATCTCATTGTTATCTTCTCCATCGTTGAATCTATCAAATATACTTATTTTTATATACGTGGAAATATTCTTATCTTATATTTACTTTAACTATGTGAAAAAGTCACACGGTGAATGTACGATGATAGCTTGTAAGTTTATATACACACTCAAGATCATGGGCCTCACTGAATGCGTGTGCATTTTATATCGTCTTTTTCAAAACAATACATATTATATATGTGTTAGTATACATGTATACACATGTATAAAACCTTTTTCTTAGGTATAAATATATATATACGTATAGAGTTACAGTGACCTTTTCCACATCGCATTCTTTATCTTCACTCGCGACTTTTTCTTCTCCTTCAATTCCTCTCTCTTGAATTCTCAATCTTTATGTCATATCCATTCTAATCTCACTTATTCGCTCTTAGTTTCTTCCGGAAAATTACGGATATCTTTCATCCTCATTATTATACATAAATATGCATATCTATTCTATTCTATATAATGAACATTCTAATTATATTTCGAAATCTTCATAATATATTATTAACTACATCAATCATCGTATTTTTTTTTATTCATCGCATACAATGAGAATGGAAAATAAAAAAGAAAAGTCTGCATAAATTTTTAAAGGTTGCACTTTGTCACGTAAATTTTTTAAGTTGTTTGTAATTTATAAATTTTTTTTTCTTCTTCATATATGAGGATAAGTTTACGTGTATGCGATCAGTGTATTGTATGGGTAAGAAAATTTATGTTGAGGCTATGTAAAAAAATATTTATATACAGACGGTATGTATGTATACATGGCTTGTATATGCACTGTGGTATATTATTCAGAGCACACACACACGTGCGGCAACGATGAGAATGATGGACAAACGAAATGGTCGTTTATACTCTGTTTGCTCTTTATGGAAATGTCATTCCAAAAATGTGGAGTCCAATGTCGTTATAGAAGGAGTTGAAACATGATGGAATGAATGTGTTTAAATAAATATATAATATTATTTCATCTCATTTTAAACATGGCTCACGCATTAAATGTCATGCATTCTTTTTTTTTGACATGGAAACTATTTTTTCTTATTTATAAATATTAATTTAACCGTTTACATCATATGTCTTTTCTTCTTTTGGAAATTCCACTCGCGGACGCAATTTGAAATGATTGCACGATGAAGAGAAGAGAGGGAAGATAAAGTGATATAGAGAAAGAAGGAATAATCCGTGGTATAGTGTGCTTGCAAAGGAAAGGAATGAAAAATAAAGTTGATGGTGGTGGTGGTGTATTAAAGTGGAGGAGGCGAATAGAAAATATGGCCATGATATTTACTGGTGCGGCCTCCGCGTGAAAGTGTTCTCTGGGTATGTGCGCTAACTCTCTGGCTTTTCTTGGAGGAACGAACGCGACTTAGATGTTGTAAAGGACTCCTCCAATGCAGTCTGATGTATAGGTATATTATCATGTACACAGAGTGTTCAAGACATACCAAGAAAATTCCTACCTATATAATCAACATTATTAACCCCCTTTGAATGAAAAAAAAAATATAAAAAAAATATTCTTACATTTTATCTTCATTATTTTCTTGATGATTTAAAAATTGTTTAATATTTTTTGGAATGAAATATCTGAATGGATGAATGATATAATTAATAAATAATATTGTGACATATTTTACTTTGAATAATAGACATGGGGATGAGTAATATATTTTGTAATTTTGTTATGAATTTAAATGTTTACGTAGTTTGATATTGTGGAGAATAATAAGAAGGAGAAAATAATGTTGGTGGGGAATCGTATTGTCCCGAGGAGGAGGCAGGACACCTTTCTCGCTATACACAAAGACTATCTACATGGCGGAATGGTAAATGAGGAGTCCGTCGGTGACGTCATTGGCTCACTCAAGAGTGCCGCTAGTCCTCTCACTTCGTCGACGGCGCTCGGCTCGTATGGTTGTTATTACGGGTATACACAACTGGTGCGCATCAAGGTGGAAAGGCCCCGCGAATATTTGGGCCCTTAATTAATATTATTTCAAATTGTTTCTTCAAATGAATCAATTATTAAATAATGAAACTAGTGCCAGTAAATGTTTTATATCAAATGACGAAATTAAATTTATTGACAAATAATTGTGATGTTTTTTAATTTTTATTTTATATTTTTTTTTTGTGACGAGTGAAAAGAGATAATAAAGTGCCAATATATTATATTGTGTTTTGATGAGAGCGTGTTGAGAATATTACTTTTAAAATTGATGAAAATTTTTTTATTTTATTTAATGATATTTTTTTTTAATTCGGAATAAATTTTGGAAAAGTGTCACGTGAAATTCTGGATACTCTAGATGGATTAGAAAGTCATATTGAGGTGAGTGTTTTGTCGGTTTTTTTTTTTATTTCAAATGTATTAGATAAAAGAAAATTTTTATGTCTCTATTGAAGTGTAATGAAGTGGGGAAATAATTTTTTTCTTTATGTATAAGTATAAATATAAAATTCGGTGCTATGAAATAAAATTAGTTTTTAGTATCCTTATGTATATATTACATGATATATGAGGTGATTACGAAAATAAAGCAATAATACTAAAAATAAAATAAAAACGCTACCGATTCTGCAATTCCTTACGAGCTTTCATTTTCTCGCGAAATCCATTACAACCCACATGTAATTAAATTATATATTTTATAACTACGAAATACCGTTTATATATTTATATGTATATTTTTTTTTAATTTACAAATTTCATCTTTTTTGTCTAGATATATATATTCTTGTGGCATTTTGTAACCACAGTTATCCCACGCGCATTAAAACACTATCAAAATAATATATTACTTTTTGCTTGATACGAGAAAATAAATTCAGAAATAAAATAAATTTCAACACATTATTTTATTGAAAAAAAAAATCTTGAAATATTTTTATATTTTTAAAAGTAATTATTATTCTCATAAATCAATAATAAAAAATAATTTAATATTTCTTTCATTATTGAATACTATATAAATGAATTTAATTGTCTTCATTTGTAATAAAAAAAAAAAAACATCATTATTGTCGGTCGAATGATTTTTAATTTTCAGTATTTTCCAACAGAATGACGTTATTAAGTGCACGGATCGTTGATCGTTGAACCTATTCTCGCGTGAATTCTTGATCCTCTCACAATAATATTCCACGGAAAATATATATAATATATAATTCCACTTAAATATTATATCCATATATTTCTATACACGCAAAATATTGACCTCACTCTGCTCTGTATTTTCCATCTAAATACAAACACACACACACACACACAATTTGTAAGTGTGGGTATTATACAAAAGTGTGTGCGAGAAGGTTGTGCAATAAAAATAAAAAAAAAAAATAAGAGAACGATGGAATCGCATGATGATGGTGAAGCAGGGAAGTTTGAACGAGAACAGGTGGCCGCCTTTCTTTGGCCACGGAACATTTATCCCGGGTGTTACCGTAAACTTCCCTCCTTCTTTTCACCTCACTTCATAACGGTCCAGCTAAAATCTAATTTTAATCCATCACGCATAAATATATTCGCCCTCGTAATCATTAAATCCCCCCTAAAAAACATCTACCTTTATAAATAAAAATTAATTGCTTCAGAAAAAAAATTAAAAAATATATTGCAAAATTATAAATAAGTATATATATATAATATTCATACCCAATGATGGAAGTGTTTAAAAAAAATTTTCTTCAAAGGTCAGATAAGACAGAGAGGATGAAATATATAGACATGTAGATATATAAATAAAATTATGAATAATCAATCAATGATGTTTGAGTGATGTCAATCGTCAATATTGTTGATGAAGCGAGTTGTTGTGTGGATAATTTTATAAAAGACATGGCCACAAGGTGATCAAGCATAAATAATTCGTAAGTCGACAATTAATTGATTAATTGTGCAACAAATAATGCGAATCCGTAAACAAAATATTTTTTTATAAATACATATTCATGTTGAATTACGTATTTATTTATTGTATATACATCTTGTGAATTTATAAAAATGTTTGGAAAGAATAATTGTAAATGATAAGTGTCGAGTGTTTGACCGCACAAAGGAGACGGATGTTGAGATACAGAGGAAAGGAAGTCAATGTGGCAACGAAATGGAAGAACTTTGTGGCTTGGAGAGACCCGATATGTTTTTCTCGGTTTCAATCCTCGTATTCTTTCTTCCATATTTTTCATCCTTTCCTTTTATTACTTTCCTGCACTCCCTTATAACTACATACATACAACTAACATACTCAGCTTTGTCATTTATTTTTTATACATTTTATTTGCTGATCTTGGATTTTTTTTTAAACATAAATATCGCATTTACACTCGAGCCACGCTGCGGTTTTTATTCTGCCTCAATTTTATCGTCACATGACGCGATTGTAAAATACAACTGCTCATATATTTGCTTATATACCTACTTATATACATGCCCGAATAGTGGATAGTCAATAATGACAACCAAACAAATAATAAAAATTAAAATAATAATACTTATTATCATAGACAAAGAGAAAATAAAATTTTACGATATAACCTACGTTAAAATGACTTTCGTGATTGGTGAATAATCGATGGCTGTACGTGCATTGTTGAGTATTTTGCGGTTACAGTGGAGTTTTGCCACAGAAAAAAAGGAAAATGAGAGGAAAAAAAAGGAAACAAGTAAATATATAAATAACAGTTGGATATTATTCCACGTGGAACCACTTTCGCCTCCTTTACGGATGCACGCAATATAATTGGGTGATTTCGCTGTTTGCAAATGCTCTGTAAAAATTCAATTCAACAGCATATGTATATATATACACATGTAAATAATATACAGATATATTTGTATACACATGAACTAAAGTGTTGAATTTTGTTTGGCTTGATGCCGATGCTCATATATAAAATGATAACGATCGTTAAAGAGTGGAGAGTGTGCGTGTTCTCAATTTTGGGTTAAGTGCAGGAAGAGAAATAAAAAGTGTTTTGTTCAATGCTTTGTAGATGACGTTGGTGAGAGAACCGAGAAGGCCAAGCGCAAAAATAACATATATAAATTATATGTATGTATTATTATTGTGTATAGGTATCTTCCGGAAAACTCAGGAGCATGGGAAGAAAAAAAAATTATAAAGACAATTGTGAAAGCATGGGTGGAAGCATTGGGAGAGAATTTTATACACAACGATTGTCCTCGTAGAAAGTAAATACCCGCGTTTGTTACATATTTACCAAGGAAAAACCTCATGCTATTCATTAATTTATTTTCTTTCGCCTTGGACTAAATATATACCATCATAAAAAATTAAAATCACTCGATATAAATAAATATAAATATAAGAGATAAAAAGAAATTGAAGGTGAAATTATTGTGTTTATTATATTTTCTATTGAGAAAATATTTTTATTACTTAGTGTATAACGATCGAAAATTAATTTTTTTCATAAAAGAAAATTAATATTTGTATGTATATTTTTTTTTTATTCATCAGATGTTTGAAGCTTTTTTCTTGCTTTCTTCGTTTATATTTGTGTCTGTATATTGTAAGGTATATATAGATAAATGTAAATGCATGTAAAAACCAGTTCCTAAGTTGTATGTATCATACACAAATAGGCCACGCACATTTTCGACCCACGAAATATTTTTGCAGCCACCTCTCTCGCTTGCCACTTATCATCTTCATAACTATATATGTATGAGTGTATGTAAAATGACCCTGTCATTATAGCGATCGAATGGGAATTAATGACGGTCAAATGCTCGCCCGAGGATGTATATATATATTTATACAAAATTCACCTTGAATTATGCCTCTATTATTGTCTGGCTTTCAAAAAAAGAATAATAAAAAATAAATATCATTGAATGAAGAAAAAATATGTAGTAAAGAGAACAATTGTGAAATTGTAGAGAAAATATTTTTATATAATGTTTAACAATAAAACTGATATTATCACATGTTCGTCTGTTTTTCCTTTTTTTTCATTCTTCATTTCTGTTATCAATAAAAAATAATGAAAAGTGTGAGAACTCTGTGGATTTTTTTTTGATATGGCGAAAAAGCACAATACATTTGTAGTAAAAGCAATACATATAGTCTATGAGAATAATTTTTTTTTTCTTGTATTTTTGATTGAGAGAAATATACTAGTAATAAAAGAAATTGAAGAAACGAGAAAAATATACATCTTTGTTGAGCGGTGAAGCAGGAAGCGAAAAACGATTCTACGAAGAGAGGTAAAACGTCGCTCACAGGGATGAGAGAACAGAAGAGAAAAAAGAATAAAAAAAATAAAGATGCTGATGTGTCTGTTGCAAAATATATATACACTTGGCAAGATGAAAATAGGAAGTGGCACACACAAACCACTGTTGTAATAATATTCCTGCACTTCTCCTCGATTATACATAAATTTTTCTCAGCTTAAATAATTCAACTGGAATAATTTCCAATAATTTTTATTTCATTCCTCACATAAAAAGAAAATTTTACATTTAAAAACAAAAAATAAACGAAAAGAATTCTCTTAACGCACATGTATATTATACTTAAATATAAATACACTATACTCGTTTTTATATATGTATGCATATAAGAGAAATGAATTTGCGCAACTCAAAACCCACTAACCTTTTGTGCTCCGATGCACCACAAGGATAATAATGTTAACAATGTAAATGTATTTACACTAAGCATTAGAGTTCGCGTAATAATAACCGAGTTGGTTCCACTCTCATCTGTTAAGGTCACTTGTCCGAAGGTTCGAACAAGTCACGACAAGCTCACGTCTATAATACCTGCACTGTCTGATTAATCATGTTAGATTGACCAATTTTAACATGCAAATAAAATCAAAGACACTATCCTGAATATTAATTAAATAAAAATAAAATAACCCAAACACTTTTGGAATAAAAATAAATTAAATATCCCGCAAATTAATTATAGAAAAAAATTTTTTTTTCATTATAAAATCCTCAAAAATTAATAAAAAAATATATATATACATATATAAATAAATATTTATTATAAATATATCAATGCGTTGTGGCGGCCCCGTTTTGTCCAGAGCATTCGGCCATTTGCTCTCCTATTGACACACTTAACGCCCATGGCGTAACACAATCAGTGATTCTCATCTGGCGTTGACCGCCTTTTTCATGTGTTAATCCAGGAATTCCATAAGACGATCATACACAAACATACTCAACACTTGGGCGTATATAACAAACCACCACATTGGTTGAGAGACTCTCTCGATCGAGCTAACGGTTGCGCGTCTCTCTTTCTTGGCCCCTGCGTTGAATCGCAAAAGAGTCAACCAATCCAACACACACATACGCACATACACATTATTCGCTTACATGTATAGACATGTATATACACATAAGCTATAACCAAGTTCATCAGTTAACTCTCTCGATTCCAATCCGTAAATGGAACGCTCATCGACACATTCAACGATACTTGGAAAAAGGTCATTTAAAAGTTGCGCTATACAATTGACACAAGGAATTAATTAAATTTATATATGATATAATTATTTATATTGCGTGTTTAGGCGTTTATATATTGTCATTAATAATATAATAAATTGCAGGGGATTGTGATTAAATAATAAATAATTAAGATTTTATAATAGATGCGCTTTGTGAAATTAAATGAGAAATAAATATTAAAAGTTGACCCCGTTGGTCTGCATGTTTTGCCCTCGGGGAATTATGGATACAGATATATAATATACCGCAGTCAACCGGTCTCAGGGCAAAAACTTGGAAAAATAACTATCGACCGGTTCGAATTCTTGCTACCTATAGAGCTCATGTTCGACCTTTGCAATTCCTTCTCTGTCACCCTCCCTTCTCACCATCATACTTGATAAAATACACCATCAGCGTCATGTATAGTCTCTTGTTGATATTGCTGCTAAATAGTCTACTAATTCTCCCACTTACATGCTCACGATTTGCTTTTATATGCACACACAATCTCTGATTTACTTCTATCTGTTTATATAAGGAACACAACGACTACATCAACTGCCGTTACTCGATACGATTTAATTTTTGTTTTATTTATTTTTTATTCGACAATTAAAATATTTTGTTATTTTTTTTTTGCTTTTCTTTATAAAAATAATATTCATTTGAATAATACAATGTATAAATATTTTTACACATATACGTGTAATAAATATCAACTTATGATGCAATTTTTATGTAGCTTACACTTATAATCTCTTTGCAATCATACCGTCTTATTGTTTCTATTCTTTGTTTGATTACTGAGCGGTAACTATAGCTATATATAATCCGATATGCACGCATGAACTACCGGCCATTCATTATAAATTGACTCTCTCCATATGTATAAAATAAATAAATGTATATAGGTATTTATATATTATACACATGTATATTAATAATATTTTCTTTCATGAATTTATTTCACAAATAAAAAAATTTTATAAAATATTTCTTAGTCATTCAGGAATTAATTTTTTTTTCTTTTTCCATTGTTATTTAGTTTTGTGGCTTCATTATAAAAACGTACCCATTTGACAATTAATTTCATTACATTCGCCAATACAGACTGAAAGACTGGGGGGCGCTTGCTCAATATATTTATATATAAACATGAACATATACATTAAATTTATTTATACATGTATGTGCATGTAGATAGAGAGCGCAAGCCTTTCAAAATGGCCGTGTGTTCCTTTTAATCTCTTTCTCTGCATTATAATATTTAATCGAGTTTTGAAATAAATAAATAAACCTGAGAAAAAAAAATTTTTCTCATGAAAAAATTCATGTCATTAAATATTAAATGAAAGAAAAAAAATTGCGTTGTATTTTTTTTTCTCTCTCTGTAATAACTTTTTTATTTTTCTTTCATTTTTTTTTTTCTTGATTAATTTTCCTCCATGTACTCAAATGTATACATGTCAATAATAGGAAAGAAAAATTGTAGAAATACTGATACCTGATTTATCAAAGATGAATTCACGCAACGTCGCATTTCTGCGTGCAGTAACATACATAAAAAGTGTGCCTGTGTTGTTGGCGCGCGTAAGCGCACGCTTTCCACCATCAGAAACGCACTTAATTGCTCTGGCCAACTTTTCATCGGATTGTGGTTCTACTATCTATGAATATACGCTAGAATGCAGCCACCACAAGGGTCAGTAGTATACTTGCAGTGTATGGCACTATACCGCAATGAAATTTCAATGAAAATATAGTTACTTATTATTATATTATACGTGAATTATTTATCTATTTTAGATTTAAAGTAACGACAATCACTTCCTGTCTACGATAAGATTAAACGTCGTGTTGACGGGCGTTTTATGAGCAATATCAAGTTGACCTGTGAGGTAAACGGAGCGTGAACAATTGCTCGTTCGACAACTCTCTTTAAAACTATTAGAGCTCTAACAACTATACACTATGCAATAAAATAAAAAAATTAAATTAAATGCCACGTGTATTGTTTCACACGGTACTTAATTAATAAATTAGATACTTAATATTATCATCATGTTTATCATCATTTTTGCAATGATTTATGGTTTATAAATTCATTTGTCCTCGAATGTAATTTATATAAATTATTACAAAGTGTTTGAATAATATCATTGTAAATTTTTCATACAGGTGTTTTTTTTTATTGAATAATAAATAATTTTCACTTGATTGAATATAAAAAATATTGCATATAAATGACATTTAAATATATATTATGAATTTTTTTT
>JAQQBR010001833.1:6945026-6957208 GCA_030347285.1 Microctonus hyperodae
TGAATAAAATAAAATAAATGAAGAATAAGATAGAAAAGACGAAGAAAGTCTGTAGCTTCCGGCGTGTTCGTGTTTCCTGTTGTACCGCGTGCCAGGATTAGATAACCAAGTGGAAATATTTATTTTATTTCAAACTTTAAACGCAACACTTATTTCTGTATTGCAAACATCGTAGGAGTATTATTAGCACTTGAATTTTACCTATAAAAAATACAAAGTGATTTTAATTATCCAATAAACTATAGGTATACCTATGTATATATATGTATATAATTGGTTGATAAATATTGATAGGTATATAAGTGTTGAAGATAAAAAATTTTTTTTCCTCATAATTTTTATAATCACTTTGAAATAATTTATGAACCGCAAACGATCGCAACATGAATGAATTTATGATGTGGTGCTATTTTCTTCTTCAGTTCCGTATATTATTTGAAATTAAAAATCCAATTGCAACATTATATTGATTATGTCATGAACATCTTAATAAATCGTTGAGAAAATATAAATTGTTTATTCTTGGATAGATAATTTTATTTTTCTTTCGTTTATAAAATTAAATCGTTACACGGAACAACAAGTGGTTTTTCATATGGATTATGAAAGAAATCACAGGAGATAAATAAACTGGGAGGGAATGGATAAATTGCATGATCGTGCAACAAGTCAGCCTAGAACTTCTGGTGCACTTTCTCCAATAGACTTGGTGTTTACTGTATTATCCTCGTATTTTCATCGAAAAGTAACTTGTGAAACTGATCGCGAGCAGATAATCCAATTGGCCTCTTTTCCTTTATCTCCCTCTTTCTATTATATTCTTTACTTAGGAGGGCGAAGTCCGTTAGTTTTAGAGTCCCGTTGTCCGGAAATCTCTGGGGAAATTAATGCTTGGTAGAAGATATCATTTTATTTTAATATTTGTAAAGCCATATACATATTTATATCCATGCAGACAAGTACTAGTAGCCAAGTGGGCTCATAACGATTATCTTCGTGTCAGTTACGCCGCTTTTAGTCGTTTATATTAGATATGAACTGAATGAAACTGGGACACAACCTTTCTAATGTCGATTTAATAGATGTTAAAATTTAACGAGAATTATTATGATACTGAACAATTGTTAAGCATTTAGTTTGAGACATGTGCCAGGAAGAAATAATGGAAAAAAACGTGTTCTGCCAACTGTATTTAATTTCGCCACAATTTTTTTGATATCACTTTCATGACATCTGCGGTTTCCATTTGTTGTTTAATTTCTCATCGAAGCGTGGGAGCTCAAGGGAGACCACGTGAAAGTCAAAAAAGAAAGAAAAAAAAAATGAGAGAAAATAAAATTCTGTCATTTTAAATATATACAAATATTTTCGGTTTTTATTTAAATGAATTTATTATCGTCGTGAAAATAAGTAATAGCTTATCAAGATTATCTTCCTTTTATTTTTTATTATTTTTTTATATATGTATATTTAAAAAAAAAATTTTTTTTTTATAGATACAAGTCGTCGATCGTGCTTGACAAGGAGCCAGAGTGACCAGTCTATTGCAAAACCAGAAATTTCTGCTGGTAGTGTGCAATATTTAGACACAATGCGTTTGAGTCTTCGTCGTCATGCAAAAGACGACAATGAAGGAGATGTAGCGAGAGAATTGAATCAAATAAATACAGTTTTGATATCAAATAATGAAAATAAAATTCTTGTTAATGACAAGAAACAATTGGTATTAAATTTAAGTGAAATAAAGCAAAATATACCAATAGAAAAGATTGAATTAACAGAAAAAGAAGCTGAACCACCGCCAAAAAAAATTGAAACAATAAATTTATCAATAAATCCAATTGATTTTAGACGAATGAGACCTACGAGTTGGTCGCCACCACCTGGGAAACCAAAGCACTTGATGAGAGCTCGTGTCAGTGATCCGGGGCCGTTTAATCATATCATTGTGATGCCTGAGAAATGTAAAAGTCAAGCGAGCACTCTGGAGATCCCACGAACTCATTGGAATCCACAAGAAATTAATTCTGGCACGTCATCAAGAGTAGAAATTGTTTCATCTATACCTAAGAGTAATGTTTGCAAGATAACTGTATCACCAATGACTTCACCGCTTGTTCATCGTCTCCAAGTTGGTGGTAATGAAAAGCCAATAGGTTCACGGCGAACGTCAATTCTCATTAATGGCGATCAAAGCAGTGAAACAGACGTCAATACCAATGACAATAAAGTAACAATTAGCGTAGGAGGTGAAGACAGTATATGTAATCCCACTGTTATTTCTGTAAACTCAGCAAGTCCACCGAAGATACAGAGCTCAATGGAGAACAGAACATTGGTGATATTAGAAAATTATAAATCTAATATTGTTTTAGAATCAACTCGGGATGAAAAAACTGAATATAATGATAATGAGAATGGAAAAGCAGTGTTATCTGGTAAAAATGAATTGAAGAACTCGCAGAAAATAATTAATGATAAAAAGAAAAAATGTCAAGATGTTAGTTTCAGTCAAGACTGTCTTACGAGAACTGAACAGCGAAATGCATGGTCTAATTTGTCCAAAGAATCAATGATATCAAAACTCCTTGAGGATTCATTACGAAAAGCGAGAGAAAATGGCGAGATTTTAGATGAAAGTAGTGGCGAAGCAATATTGAGAATTCTTAAGCATAGTTTGTTAAAAAGTAAAGAATACGAAAGTCCAGAATTAACTGTAGAAGCTGAAACACATTTTTCACTATCACCGAGTTTGCATTCAGATGTAGATTTCGTTTCGACTAATTTATTTCTCGAGGAGAACCCATATGAAGTTATTAAAGAGCCAATTTATGAAGAAATACCGGATGAACCACCACCGCTACCATCAAGTCCACCGCCCACTGAAGATTATATTAAAGACAGAATTTATTTTCCCGAAGAGTACAAGGAGTCTTATTATAAAAAAGTTAATGCAGGACAATATTTAGGTTCGTATTTATCAGGAGATATATTCAAAAAAACCATTCCCGATGATCTCAATGTTGATTCATATTTATCCAAGAGTCCAGAAGAATTTTTTAATAATAAAACAACATCATCGGTTGTATCATCGGACGGTAATAATCATCTTACGAAAAAATTTGAGCTTTTGAATTTTTTAATGGATTCAAAAGAACGTCCAGTTGCCGTCGAAGAAGATGAAGCTGAAGAGGACGACGAGGTTGAAGATGAAGAAGACACAGAGGGTGATTTAGAAGCGCTTTATGAACAAAAGGAAGCAAGCATGGGTGATTTAAGTTCAAAAAGTTCTCAAATTTCAAATGTTTCTGATAGCAGCGAAGAATGTAATATTATTCTAACCAATTCTGCCGAAACAACCAAGGTAAATATCCTCAATATCCCATAAATTTAAAACAATAGAATGAAAGAATAAAAAGAGTTAATAAAAAGAATAAAAAAAAATATATATATACAAATGTTCAGCGTGAAGATGATGAAAAATAATTATATTCTTTCGTTTTAACATCCAAAGACACGGACAGTGGACATTGAAAGAACTGACAGTGGCGTTGGATCAGAAAGCAGTCAAGCGAGCAGCAGCCGCGGCGTGGCAAGGCGCTGGCGAGCCGGAAACACTTCTTCCACCTCCTCTGGTCCGGGCAGTCTCCTCAATGGAATCCCACAGGTCATATCCGGCGATGCGAAACTCTGTGAGGACTGCGAGCAACGTTTGGATCCTCTAATCACTGACAGGTACATAAATTCATTGGTGCATACAATCTCACAAAAGATTTTTTTATGTACTGAATACTCCAAGTAACATTTGATTATTTTATCATCTTTTTTGTTTTTTACTTTCCCTCATATAAGTAAAACACAAGTTGGCTTACTTTTATATTGACATTGCGCAAGATTTATCCATTCACTGAATACATATCCTTCATTGTGTTTAGATTAACTATTTAAAATTAACATTTTAATACAGAGCAAAATGAAATGAAAAATTAAAAAATATCTTATCTAAAAATTTTCGTTTATAGTGAAGAGAAAAAAAAATTAATTGATCTTTCAAACGGTGAAATATTTATGAGAGCATTGACGATGGTGAATATTTGAATATCATCATTGGGCTTTCTCTATAAATGAGTTTGGATTAAAATAATAAAATTGATAAAAGCACGATTTGTGATCTACAATTGAATGTCGATAAATTGAGCAAAGTCATTTAATTAATAAAACATGGCTGGATTATTATCCTACTTGTTGTATCTCGCTTTTCCGGTTTACTTTCATATTCACGGTAGAGAGACTGTGGGGGAGGGAAAGGCGGGAGGGGCCGTCGTGATCAATATGCAGATCGTTGTGGAGTTCTTGTTTATCGTAAAAAATTCTTTCCCCTTTGGCAAATGCCAAATGTATATTTTTTTTATTTCATTTATCTTCTCTCCTTTATATCAATGCTAAGAGACTTTTGCCAATGGCTGTTTAATTATTCGCGACATGAAGTGTATATGCTCAATGAGGTTGAAATTAAATCGGGCATTCGATAACACAGCGCTTTCGCTCTTTAGTGACAAACTGAATTGATAGTAGGTGAAAGTGTATCATGAAAAAAGCCATTTAGCCTTTGGGAATTGCCAATCAAGTGCTGCATATAACTCATTGATAAATTAAGTCTTTGATAAAGATTAATAGATTGAATTTAGTTTTTTTATATTATTATAAGTGAAATAGAGTATTTATCATTTTGAATTATTGGCTAATGTTCTAAAGTGGTCGTGAAAGTATATGGTTCACTTTCATTCTAATACATTTGAAAGTATAACTCATAAATTTTCATGAATTTGCAATTGAATTATTTGATTTTATTCTGTTCAAGTGGTGTCGTTTATGCGCCATTTGTATGCCGTAAGTGTGCAAAAAAACGTGCAGAACGGAAGGAAATAATCACTGAAATTGTCGAGACTGAACAAAAGTATGGCAGAGATTTGAGAATAATTTTGGAAGAATTTCATCGACCAATGCTTCGTGCTGGACTTTTAACTCAGGAACAATTATCAGCAATTTTTCTCAATGTCGAAGAATTATTGGAGCATAATTTAGTTCTTGCTGAAAAATTAAAAGACGCTGTGGAATTAAGTCAAGTAAGTTTTCACCATTCATCTCAATATTAATTTAATATAATTAATAATGACAACAAATAATTGTAATAATTATTTATTGCGGTCAAACAGGTATCAGGCGATGAAGATTTAGTTGCTGTTGATGTTGGAAAGCTCTTTCTCGAATCCGAACGAATGCTTCATGCCTTCGAGAGTTATTGCACACGTCAAGGTGGCGCCAGTCTCTTACTTCAGAATCTCGAGAAAGAAAAAGAACTCCTCAGGATATTTCTCAAAGTTTCGCAAATGGAGAATGCAGTATTGCGTCGGATGAATCTTAATTCTTTTCTGATGGTGCCCGTACAAAGAGTAACCAAGTATCCATTGCTGCTCGCTCGTCTCCTCAAGGCAACGCCCACAGTACGAATGGACGTGCAGGAGGCGAGAAAGAGACTGGAACAGGCACAGGCCAATATTGAACTGCATTTGGAACACATGAATGCCGTATGTTCCATTATTTATTCATTCATCTTTCCTTTCTTTTAATTTATCTATTATAAATAGGACTTTGATTGATTGCAGAAATTAATTGAATTTCAGGAAGCCAAAGATGTTACATCGACAAAACTCTGGCGTAGAATTTCAATAATTCAAAATGGCAGAAGATCAAATGGAGAACAGGACATGGTGAACATTAAATTAAGAAAGGTAAATATTTAAATGAAATTAAATTGATCTAATGGGTCATTTGAAATGAAAATTTATTTTTAGATGGCTGTGGAGATTCTTGAATGGGCGCATGAGGAAGCAAGATTTGTTTTGGAAGGTCGACTTCTTGTTGCTCAGCCTACTGACAATAATTGGAGACGAGGAAGAACTGTTAAACTCGCTCCAGTCACTGCCATGCTCGTTACCAATGGAAAAGTAATAATAAATCATTTATATAATCATTGCACAATGCATTTCATAAAATAAATAAATTATATATTTGTCTCTGTTTTATTTAATTTCTAGTCAAATACAGAGTTTCTTGATTTGAATGACGATTCATTATTTCCAAGGCAAATTGGAATTAAAGAGGCAACACTTCTTTTGGTTAAAGAAAAGATTGGCCGTTATTCTCTTCTTCGCGTAAGAATAAATAAAAATAAAAAAAAAATTGCTTTATAAATACATATAGATGCATTTATATACCACGAATAAATGATTATTGTTTATATTTTTTTTTTGCTTTAGGAGCCATTGTACCTGGACAAATGTATAGTCTGCTGTGAAACAGATTTAGAGGATTATTTTGAAATCCAGGAACTTTCTTCAAAAGAAACTTTTATATTCAAAGTAGTTATTGATGAATTATTGAAATTATTTATTTATTGTTTATAGAATAAATATTAATCATTCAACTTTCTTTTTTATTCAAGGCTGAAGATGGCGCGAGAACAAAGAGATGGTGCAGAACTCTTCAGGCACACGCACAATCATTGGGAGCTTGGCGAAGACGTCGTGGCGCGCTTCCTAATATTATGATTTGTGGCGTTGCGAGAAGTTGAAGATGAATTAAAATAAAATACTTCTCTCAAAATCCGATAACCAAATAACGCAACAGTTAAATGTCGAGCGGATAATATTTTACGAACCTCAAGCAATGATTAATTGAATAAATAGCAAGTTACAAAGAGACTAATGTCTACGTATGATAAAAAAAAATTTTAATTTAAAAAACAAATGGTGTATAGTACGCAAATGTATAGCGTTATTATACAGACTATTGAACGTGTGTAATTCATTATTAATATATATATATATATGTTTAGTGACTATAGGGCTTATTTAAATGGAAAAAAAAATTTTTATTAAATATTTCTTCAAAAGATTGAGTAGCTGTGATATCGACCAGAGTTTTGGGATTACACATATTCTTGTTTTTTTTTTTCAATTGGAATTATGATTAAAATTTTTTCGAATAAAATATTAAGCACCATGCCCGTTAACTTCTAAATATTTCCTGATTTTTCATTCAATTGATATTTTTTCAATCGTGCCACATTGATTTCATTTTGTCAGCTTGTCGCCACAAAATGTATACAAGTCGAGCAACGAAATGAAGAAAAAAACCAATTAAATTCCAATTAATTCTGTGCAAAATGTATTTTTATATCCATAATGGGTTAGACATATACATAATTGATTAAAAAGACAAAACTAATTGTATATTATAACATGTTTATTATTCAAGCGATTAAGCCACTGTAAATATATTTACACGCATATTAAAATCGAATTCTACCTGTGGTCGATAGTAAATAAGAAAAAATGAAAATTAGTGAATTGCAGTTAAATCTGCAAAATCAATAAATGATACATTATTCAAAATTTATAATCATTATTTAAATATTAAGATATTTGCTGATGTATCTCTGTATCTAATGCAGAATTATGTATTAATTCATTCTCACTAATTTCTACTTCCGATACTCGAATATGTTTGGTGTGACTTTTTGCAAGAACCTTACGTGAACCACGATAATCATAATTTTCTATTCCTGGATGTTTATCAACGAGATATTTATACGCTGAACAAAGCCGATCAAAATCTTCAACTTCAAATTGAAATGGTCTTATTTTTGGATCTAAATCAGCGAGTTTATACATCATCGTAGACAATTCCTCTTTATAATCAATAGGAAAAAGTGTCCTAAAAGAAAAAAAACAACATATTAAATCAACCATTGAATTTTTAATTAATGTCTAATGATAAATAAAGAAAAAAAATAATTCAATACTTGGCACAGGTGATAGAATATTTTTGACGAAATGAAAACATGTGCCTGGTAATTTTCTCAAAGAGATTAAAGTCATGAGTAGTTCTGAATTGACGCAATGGTTCGAATGTAACAACACCGACATCAACATCGGGTTTCGGTATAAAAACTTTGCCCGGAATGACGAAGCGTAACTGCGGTTTTGTAAAAGCTTGCGCCATTATTGACAATCGACATCGTTGGTCGGTAGTTGGAGAAGCGACTATACGCTCAGCTACTTCTTTTTGAAATGTCAAACACATTCGTACTCTACCCATTGACCACAGTCCACTATGTTCTGATATTGCTCGCAGCCATTGGATAATTAATGGTGTAGATACATTGAAAGGAAGATTGCCAATAATATAAATGTTTGGACATTTATCATCCCATTCTGTTTTATATTCATCAGAAAATAATTCCGTTAAATTCACTCTCATTATATCATCATATATAATATCCATTTTGCCATTTACAGTTGCAAAAGTTTCTGCCAACATTTCTAGCGTTGATTTGAATCGTTTGTCTTTCTCAACTACGACTAATTTCTGTGGGAATTTTTTCATTATTGAACGTGTTATACAACCAGGACCTGGACCTACTTCCACGACACAAGAATTTTTCAAAGAACCGGCTTGTTTTACAATTTTATTAGTAAGCCTTTCGTCAAGTAGAAAATTTTGTGCAAGTTGCTGTCTAGCTCTTAATCGATAAAGTTTTAATATATCCGAGACTGATGGAAGCGGTGGTAATCGAAATGTTGATGCCATATTTGTAGGATTATTAAGTATTATTTGAAGAATTTTAGATTCTTGTATAATCGTAATGTGATTCAAGGTTTAAATAATGCGTTGTTAATGGTTATTAATCAGTTGATGATATTATATAACCTCGAGTAAAATACTTGGAATATATATTTTTTAAAGAAATGCTAAATATGTTATTGCTTTCCTGTGGTTGTTTGAGGTATATCAAAATCATCCAAGAATCGTTCTTGCTTCACTGCATAAATAGTGTATGCATAAATTGATATGACACCGAGTCCTAATAATCCTCCAATAATATTACCGCTTCGATTATATTTTTTCAAACGAGCAACTCTTTCTATATTATACTCTTCAATTTTTTTTATATAATGTCGATCGGAGGTTGATAATTTTGATGCGTCCTTGGCAATATTCAACTTTGGCATATCCTCCGGGTCCATTTCTTGAATATTTAAAATGAATTATTATTAATTACAGAATTATTTGGAAAAAGTATATGAATTAAAATATGCGTTGAATTTGTAAAAGTGAGGTTATCTTATTGAATTAAACTCTTAGTTGAATAAATAAAGATGAATTTTTTAATGACAACTTACCTATAGGTTATGTGAGGACATAATATTTTAATATTAGACTTGTATTATTCACAATTATTCTTACCTTATCTGCTTTAATCGAAATATTTAATTATCTTGAACAATTTCAACATGTGAAAACTAGAATCATTTCAGAACACTTCACTGGCGCTACTTGTATAGAATAATAATAATAAAATAATAAAAAAAAACAGATAAACGCATGCGCATTATGTGATACATAAAAAATCATAGCTGCGCGCGCAATCTCGACAATTTTATTAAAAAAATCCGCGGGAAAACATATTTTATGATATTGATAAAAATATTAACTAAAATTTATCAATAATGCTACATTATGTAATTGATTATGAAGCAAAATTACATTTAATGAGATTGAACATTGATAAAATAACAACAATAATGTGATAAAAGTAATACGAACATTTCAGCAATAGTTGATGACGTCATATTGGCATTTGGAGACACAATTCTGATAATTTATCTTCGACAGCCGCTTTCAGGAATTTTCTTCGTGTTCCTTCTTGCTATTCACAGTTGAATAATTCATCTGCAACAGTAAAACAAAATCATTATTAATTATACACCATTATTACAAATTTTATTCACAAATCATAAATTACTCAAATATACAAAAGGACAGCAAAAAAATTACATCATCGCCAAGAAAACATTTAGTTCTCAATACAATTCAATACAATATAACAATTAATATCAAAGCTTTATTACCCTTTAACACAATTAAATAATACTTTTCCGTCAAGGAGGAAAAAATCCAGAGAAAATTCAAGTCGACACACCACGCCGACGACCACTAGCGCCATTTTAGAAAACTCTATCGGTAACAAATCACACAACCTCCGCCATATTTGAATCCAAACCGCGCGAAGATTCAAATCCACAAAATCAATTAACTCCTCAATTCACAATAAAAACCAATTATCATTAACTTAAAAAACAAAAAAAAATACTTTCTGAGAACAAAAACACACAAAAAATAAATAAATAAATTTTCTTCACAAAATTAAACTCCATTAAACTGTAATTAAAATGTAATTTATAAATCAGTTCAATTTACCCTGCCAATATATATTCAACAAACCATAACGAGTGGATTATCGGTTATTCGAACATAGTATTTGGTCGCTTTCACCGATGCGTGATTGAGCAATTGAATGATGTCGATTCAGATCTATCACATAGACACCACTAGTGTCCAACACAAAATTCAATGGATAAGAGTATACATATACTAATGAATCCAAATATGTACATACTCATATACCATCAGTTTTAGCCACATATAAAGGACAGCAGATAAATTGAAGACAAGGATAATATAGAGATAGAATTATAATGATTTGAAATTCGACGATGCGTGGATTATCTCGGCAGCAGCTAATAATTGGAGCGTAATGGTATAGACTAAAGCCATTATCGTTACCCGTTAATGTATAACCGTTAACGTTAATTCCAATGCACATATACATATATACTCCTATCTCTTGTCTCATCCACTGTCTATAGGTATATACATATTATATCCATAGACAATTTCGTCAACGTATCAGTAAATACTCACATGATAATATATCCTATCTATCGCGTCGTCTCTTTCTCCATCTTCTTCTCCTTTCTATCTCATCTTCCTGCTCGGCGAATCACCAATTTTCCCCGATTGGAATCGCATTAGTGTTCAGTCGTGCCTGAAGAAAAAAAAAATTTTTTTTTATACAGACACAATTTTTTTTTTATATATTGAAGGGTTTTATTTTATTCAATAGAGATATGTGATGTAATAAAAAAAGTTTATATGAATTGTTTCCTGTTTTTAAAAAATTTTTTTATTCGAATTTTGTTTGACGATTTTACAAGTGATGTAAATAGTGAAAGTAATTGGATGTAATGCAATTAAATTGGCGAATGGGAATAGGAAATGCTTGTGGGGATATTGTATACAGGATATGGATCATTTAAATCCATTAATAAATTTTAGAGCACATTGATATATCTATATGTAGATATATATGTGTGTGTGGAAATCGAGTCGATAATAGATATTTATTATACGTTTAATTATTGAGCATTTTAGCGGAAGAATTAAATTTTTTATTTGATAAATTTGCGTTTGATTGCGTTTAATAATGTTATATATTATTGATGAATTTATTTGATTAGACAAAAGACAGGATGAAACAAAAGTAATCAGAGAATTATATTGAATTAAATTTTATAAATTGATAATAATATAAATTTAATTAAAGTGTGGATAATTTATTTTTTTGTTTGAATAATTGCGAATGAAACATGAAATTTAATGGGAATATTTTAAATTAAACTTAATCCACCTATTCTTCTTTTGTGTACACGAACATACCATGGATTTTACCGTGCTTTATTCATGCCATGATAAGCTGAAAACGGTTGCACACCGGTGTATGAGTCGTAAAAATGGAAATTTGTTTTGCGCATTGTGATTTATATCGTCATTTGTATTCAGAGAATAAGGCAATGATGCTTTCTTTTATATACATTTTATATTTTTTTTTTCTACTCTCAATATATTTTACCACGAGTACTTGTAGTACAGTATTATATACAAAATAGAGAGTATATATATAGAGCTTGGTGAAAAAAAATTGTTGTAACCTAATCTACAATAATTTTTCATGCTTTAAAATTTTTTTATTTTTCACTTTATTCTTCTTTGCTTTTTCCTCATATTTTTTCCACCTCCGACCTATACCTATTTTTCATTCACCCCTTCATCAACCACCCCAAGCTTTATACATACAAAAATATGTATTATATATTACTTAACACCTACCTATGTGATAAGCAGCTTCAACTAATACCAGTGAAGAATCCTACACTCGCTATCAGAGACTTTGCCCACTCAAATGACACACATAGTTATTGTCAATGCCACTTTGA
>JAQQBR010001833.1:6962333-6984914 GCA_030347285.1 Microctonus hyperodae
TGGAATAAATAGATTTTATAGATTTGTAAAATATTGCATACGGATTTTCATTGTTTGAGAAATTATGACTGATATTTCCTCAAATCAATGAAACTCTGTTGCGGTTTTTAAAGAGTCGGAATTCAAATGATTACGGCAAAAATTCTGATAATAATTTTAAAAAAATATACAACACTTACACTCATAAAAATAGTATACTATTGATGTTAAGAAATTAAATTATGATGCTAATAATATCAACGCAACTCGCCCCAACTGACACATATTTTTATAATTCAATTATATATTATTAACAGTCTTTCTAAATATTTATGGTTTATGATATTTTTCAATTATTATCATCTTCCATTTTCGCAAATTGCATTTTACGAATAAAAAGATAATTATTGAAATGCAGAGAAAATTTAAATAAGAAAGTGAAAGCAATTTTTCAATACCTTTTTGAGAATAAACGAAACAATAAAAAAAAAACAATTATTTACATACACTAAATTTTTTAAACTAATAAAATTCATTAAAACTATTCGATTGTCCTATGTTCATACATAAATATGTATATATATATTTAAACATATATATAAATATATGTATAATAATACTAATTTATATCTAACTTTAAGTATATCCACACATAAACTTTTTTTTTTATTTTCTAAAACTACGACGATGATTGAGGTGGCAGCACCTCTTTTATATGCAATTTAATATTTCGAAATGCAAAACCAATTAGTATTCAACTTTTATTTTTGTTTAGCCAACGTCAAAAATTAATCAGCGTAAAATATATTTGCTAATTGCAAAAGATTATATCATAAATGTATACGTTATATGCAAAGTTGCAATATAGGAAATAAACATGTTTTGGAAAAAATGAAAAAGTGTAAAGATTATAAATATATATATAATATATATGGATAAAGTGATAAAGTGAGTAAATATGTATACTCAAATACACAAATTCGTTCATGAATATATATTTGAGTAAATTCATGTTCGCTCAATCATAAATATTATTTTGGCTCATTTAATTATATTTATCAATGGAATTTTATGTAGATTGTACGAAAAATTAATATATAATTGCATTCGTGCACTTCTTCATTTTCAATAATTATTCACTATTTATTTTTGGTTTATATTTGTTTCTAGGTCAAAAGAGTGTTTAGATTAAAATAAAATATTGAATGAAATATTAAGTCAATAATTATTATTTCAACATTAAATAAATGACATTAAAAGTCAAAGCTCGTAGAGAATAATTCGGTGCCACGTGAATTTTTACGTCAAGTGTCATGTCATTATTTATTTTTATTCCATATAATATTCACCGATTTATTCATGAATATTTTATTCATTTTTCTTTAACTATTAATTTCGAATGACGTAAAAGTTTGTTACGCAAGACTGCGTAAAACTACTGTTGATTGTACGTAAGCATTTTTTTTTTATGATTTGCACCCCTCCTGGGCACTTACATAGATTAAACTTTGAAAATTTTGAACCTTTCTCTATTAATAATTCGCGTTTATATTCACGTTTTGAATATATATATTTTTTGTTTTTTAGTATTTCCCTTGAGTCATTCCGACGCCGGCGCGTACGGTTATCACAGCGAATCCGGGAATTTAAATTAATATTAAAATTGAAAACAAACAATTAACACAAATTAATTATTCATGTATAGTGAAAACTTTTCTATGCCGTAGAGTAAATATAGAGGATGTGCAATGATATCATACATAATATTTATGTACGAGTGAAAAAAGAGAAAATATATGAGACATTGATTCATCATACCATACCCACAAATATTCAATGATAACATTAATTTATATATATATATTCAAATTAATAAATATATATTTTCAACCATGCACCATGTATGAATATTTACAGATTATTGTTACAAAAAAATTTTTCAACGTGACTTATTTTCGCGATCGTTGCGTTTTTCATCGTCACAAAATTAGATTTACATATATGATGAAAAATACATATATGTCACGCAGGTGTGTGTATATATGTATTTATTAAAATCGATAAACATATCCATTAGCACAGTATGTCATTTAGAGATTGAATAAAGGCGTAAACAACCGTATACATTGTACACAAATGTTAAACAAACAAAGGTACGTTAGATTAGTTTTGTCACATTGCGAATTCCCTCTGCTTTTCCCTCTGTCATTTATGCTAAGTATATTGTATACATCATAAAATATATAAAAAATTTAATACGCCCAAGAAAAATGAGATATTAAAAGCCATTTAATTTTTGTGTATTATATAATTTTCAATATTTTTTAATTACTTTCCGGGCTCAATTTGAATTTAGATTTTAAACATATTTTAAAATTGATATTTTTCATTCAGCGTACGTATATATGAGAGCTTTTGTTTCAATTTTTGTGTGATGTGTACATCTATATGAAGAAAAGCTTAATAGCAAAAGTGAATGGTGGAATAAATGAAGTAGGAATATATTGATAGATGAAAAATATATATTAACGCGTGAGTTAGTGAAAAAAGAAAGAGAATTAGAGTGATGTGGAAAGGGATAGATTAACAGAAAATAAATAAAAGTGAGTTAGAAAATAAGAGATAGAGAAAGAGAAAGAGAGGTCACATGTGTAGAGTCAATTTATCAACTCGTTATACCGGCGTCTTTGGCAGTTTCCTGCGGGTTGGTGACGTGGGCGTTTTATCCGTTTCCGTGTCTGTAAAATTAATGGGCATCACTTTTAATCCGTGTGATGGATTTGAGTGCAGGAAAAGGACATACAATACATGGTGATGATGATTTACTACAAAAAATATATGTCGGACAGTGGCACTATAAAATTATTAAATATTGTCGACTTACCTAACTGAAGACCAAGATTTCCTGATGATTGTGATATTCCTGGTTCATCTAAAGAATCACCGCTCCTGAATTTTTATTAAAATTAAAAATAAAATATCCATTAATTTTATTTTTAAATCCGTTTATTTCGTATCTAAGTGTGAGTATCCATATTAGGTATTTTTAGCACTCACATATCTCCAGTATGCTCAACAAGAATTTCCGCAACGTCACCAGTACGTTCTAATATTTGTGCCACATCCTCAAAGTTCCGATCGATCAGCGACACTCCCGACCATTCGAGCACCTAGAAATGCATGAACCAATTCCAATATAGTTTTCAAAAAATTATATCAGTCATATATACTCGAACTTTGCGTGACATAACAGAAGCAAACTGGAAATTCCTAAAGCAAAGTTCAGAATTGTAAGATTTCTTCGATAGTTGACACTTTAAATAGAATGTAATTAAAAGATGATAAAAGCGTCAGAGAAAATCGTTAATCAGACGTTAATCTTGTCAATTAACTTAATCATCACGATTAATCTTTTATAAAGATGAATAAACATTTTCTGCAAGAGTAATGTTCGCAAAGTTTAAACTTAGCTTCGATTTCTGAAATCCTTATAAATGACCATTTATATACGTATCTTTCAAGATCAAGAATCCTCACGCCGGTGAAAATCATCTTAGTCACCCCTCGCTTATTGCTAAAAATCCGGAATAATTCCGTGAATAAAAATAATAAAAAATAAACAGATATACATTAATCCAATGATAAATAACTTTTGTATTATCACGATTAATTTATCTTTTATCTAATCTGAGGTCAAAAAAGTGTTCTCAGACTAATTTTTTTTTTCACTTATATATTTACGTATTCATTTTTTATTTTGAATAATTGTCATTATGACCCGTAGAATCATACAAATGCTTCAAATATTTGAAATACTTCTGATGGAATTCATGAAAAGCTATAAAGATGAACAAAGGAACGCAGAAGAATTACCAACAGAAATGTCCTTCACTGAAATTCATATGCAAATATGAATAGTTTATCTCAACGCAACGCATTTTTTAATAGCTATAAGCAATGGTTTGACCTTATGTCACTGTTATTTTTTCAACTTTAATGTTATACATACAACACTAGTCAAGGTGTGGCTGTGTGATTTCCCATGTAATATATGCATGTATATATTTGAGCTAACTTAAACCCCTGAGTAGTAAAATATTTTTAAAACTCGGACGGAAAATTTATCGAGGCATTGGATTCATAAATTCGATCCGGTCGAGTCGTTACTGAAGGTCCTCTCTTATTTATTTTTCTTCTCTTCACCTTTTCTTCTTCTCTTATGGCTTCAAGTTATACATATATATGTTCTACAGAAGATGTAGAACGGAAAGGAGTTTTGACGTTATTTCTCCTTGTTCTTAGGCACTCCCACGGGCATTTTTCATCCTCTCTTCTGTCGCTATTATTTAAAATCACTGCCTTTTACTCCCCTTATATTTTATAGCATTATTTATTTTTTTTTTCGTTATAGTTTCTGCTAAAGGAAATGAGCTCTAGATAGTAATAAAAAAAATCCTTCCAAGAATATTTAAAAAATTTAATTTTCGTTATTTATGTAGTAGATACAAAAAAATATTAGAGATAATATAAATTACTGTTTTAAAATATTGAGTTATAACAATAGTTTTTAAATGAATTGTAACAATCTCAGATAACGATTATGCCGGAAGCAACAAAAGAACTTTTGTAGCGGTTTCATGGGGGAATCTCATGAGACCTTTATCGATAGTTTGATGTACATAGTTCATTATTGGTATAGCATGAGACTGTTATCGGTGAGAACGAGAGACTGTAGTTCGTGTATACGACGTAACGAACATCGATATAACTCGCGGAACTGAAAGCCAATGCGTGGGTGAATGAGGCAAAGCAAAAGAGAGAGAGAGAGGTGGTGTAGGCCCGAGGGCGTTCGATAACGCGATGCGAAGGGAGTTTCGTGCAATTAATTACTGAAGAGGAGAAAGGGAGAGAGAAAATATGAATAGAGTGGACTTTTCTCTATTAACATTGGCCACAACCATTGTTTCCTGGCAATTAGAGAAAGTAATGTGACACAAACGAGCTTTAACCCTTTCTCATTTGTTGCTTCACAACACGCAGTTTTGTAGAGGAAATAAAATAGAAAAAAATAAAACAATTGCTACTTGACTTTTTCTCGTACTGATATTTACTTTCTTTTAATATGTTTTTCATCAACGTATTTTAAGGCTCTTTAGTTTCTCAATGACAATTACTATAAATTAGACGTTAGTGAGAATGAAATAATAATACAATTGTGAAAAATGTATTTAAAATATTTTTCGATTTTTTGCGTATGTTGCGAAATTTTTCACCGTTCCCATCTTTTTGAAACACCCGGTATATTATAAATTACTTTTTTTTTTTTACTAGATTTTTTTCTTTATTTTCTACTTCGATTGATACTTGGAGAATCACTGATGACTCTTTTTTACCTATTCCCCTCGGTTGTCACATTGGAAATCCATTCGGGTGATATTTATCTATAAAAAATTGTTGAGTAAAACAAGAAAGAAAAGTAAATGTATTTTCTTTTTCCTTTCATTTCCGATATTTTATTGGCTTTAGATTTTTATGACACACTCGATTACCAGTGTGTACATTGAAAAGATTCTTTCAAGCATCTCATAACAACGAAAAAAAAGACGTATTTTTTGGCTGTATAACTAAAAGCAATTCCATGATCTGAATTTCAAATTGAGACTTTTTATCTTAAGCATATGCATATACTATATACAATCGTATATATTTAAAGTGAAAAGAATTTTATTGATGCTAAAACACATTTTTTTTTCGTTATTTACACTTTATTATTATTATCATCGTCATCATCATTATTATTATTATACTCGGTTTTATTCAAAAAATACGAATGGCTGTTTGTGATATGTTTAATGAGAAAGTCATTGTCAGACAGTCCATCTGTAGAGCGCACGACTGTCGATAAGTTAATTAAAACCGAGAGAACAAACACATGTAAACATAGACGATGCAGTAATATGAATATAACGTTCATTTATACATGTATATATATATACCTTATCGCCTTTGTGAAGTCCTGCTAAGTCAGCTGGTCCCCCAGGAACAGTCCACACAATAGAAGCATACAGTCGCCCGTCGTTGCTAGTTTTTCCACCAACCACTCGCATGCCAAATCCCCGCGCTGCAAGGAAATACAAACCCACAATTTTAAATACTCGTCATTTATATTGTTTTCGAAAATGAGAAAAACAAGAAGGAAAATAACATGTACTAATTGTTAAGCGAAATAAAAAAAGCCAGGCAATATTTTTTTTTTATTTTTGCCTCTCCAAAGAGGCAACGGTGTTTATAGTACGGTTTTATGAGCAAAGACAAATGTATAACTTGAACAATGCTCGAAATAATGGGCATGAAACTGCCCTCAGGATAAACCACAGAGCTGTCGTGAACATTCCCTACGTATTACAGCTGTACAAATGTGACTTGCTTTTTCGCTCAAGCTTAAAACCATTAAAACTCAGCTACACATTCAGAATAGACATCGCCATATGTATCTGAACCGCAAATCCTGTTGATGATATTATAGTTTGCACCATCTACTTAAAGATCTTCACACATACCAAACCCATTTGATGAATGATAGAATGAGATTATTTTATTTTATAAATTTTATATTTTTATTTGGATCAGTGAAAGATAATTTATATTCCATATAAAATATAATACTAATCCTTGTTGATAATTTAATATGAGTACACTGCATCATCATCATCATCATCATCAACCGGATTTAATTCAAATTAATACAAGCGTTGCCAATGGCAATTAATCCACGTCAAAACTAATTTGGTATAATAATATTTGTATTATATAAAAAAAAATTGATTAGACCTGATAAACATTCGTTGTTTATTGGAACTCAATGTCGCACCCGGTTTTATTATATGTTACTACCAATTAAAAAAATTGCTAGTATATATTTATTAGAGTAGTAAAATTATCGATAATGATAATGTAGTAATTCAGTTGTCCCTCCCATGCTGATAAGAACAAATGTACGTTCAATAATGGAGAAAGAGAGGACTATTTTGTCTCGATTGAACGTTATCGCGATATACATGATCCTTGGAGTTTAATTTTATCCATGATAAGCCAGAATTAATTCCAATATACCTTGTGGCCTGCCAATGTGTTTGGATACCTATGTTGGAGGGTTAGGGGATCTTCGAAAATCAATACAAGACTATTAACATCATCTTATATGACGCTTTACCATGTCAATCTAAAGTGGTGTTGAATATGAGTTTTAGTAGTAAATTGACATTTGACTGAGTGTACGCTTGATACAAGTTTTGGAATAGAGTATAACTTCACGTTCAATATCTTCATGATGCAGATTGGAATATAATTGAATTAAACCAAATAAACAATTCCCATTGAAATTGCGCATAGAATAAAAATTAATAGACATGAACTTGAAGTCGATATGAATGAAGATACAGTTTAAAATAATGAATAAGTTTGTTTGCTTGGCTTCTTTCCTTTTACTAAATTTATACCAAGTAGTTAATCACACAATGGAACCTGTTGCAGAATCGCTACTGTTGAAAAATTCTTTATGAGTTTCGTTATTCATAATAAGTGGATCTTGAACGTTCTCTCTTTTTTTTCACCCCCTAATTTTTATTAAATAATCAAATTTATTCACGTGAAAATTTCACAGAATTATCGCTTTCATCGTGTTGAATTATTGATAATTATTTAGTAATATATTGATACATAAATTTTTTATTAAACAGGGCAATTTATTAAGCAAATAAATATATTATATCAATGCAATTACATGCATATGTAGGTCACACCATACAGATAATTAATTTATTACTAACATACACAAATTATGCCAGGAAATGAACGTCACTGATCTGGGTCAGCCACAAGGGCTTAGTTTCACTTCATATACTAATTTGCTTTTAAGTAATCAAGAACATAGATATATAATTCCAAATACGTGTGTACAAATATATTCAATGGGTGAAATGTAATTGCATCAAACCTAGAAGGTTAATTTTTTATAATTATTCATTTGCTAACATCCAACTGCCAATTGAATTTTTTTCTTCTCACATAGCTAATATGTCATGTATCAAAGCATGTTTCAGCTCATTATCTATCAATTATTGTCTATAAATAAAAATAGAAAATCATTTCGATACCATTCGTTCCTGAAATTTAGTAGTGACTATCGCGTGACCTCAGTAATTTAAATCCTTAAGTACCTGTTGATCGCATTGGTATCACGCATACATAAATTATTATGAAAAAAAGAAAAAGGGAAAAAATATATACACAATAAAAATATCCCAGAAGATTATTTAACTTTCTAAAAACTGAAAGTAAAAATGAAGATGATGGAAAGACGTTTTAGGAAATAAAAACAATATTATTTGTTTTATTTAATTAAAATATATCATTAAATACATGGGCGTTGTACAAGTAAAAGGGAAAATTGTTGCTTCGTAAATGTCTCGTTTAGTAAAAAAAATATATATATTTATACATCTATATATTCCTCTAATGAATTTAGTTTTAGTTGTAAAGTTTAAATGTACGGGAAATGAGGAGTCAAGCTGGGGTTAATTATGGAAGAAGTTACGGTTGGTGGTTGGGTTTACTGTAGTAGAAGAGAGGAAGGGCGAAATGTTAACACGGGAAGTAGAAAACCAGATCAGAGGAAAGAGTAGATATAGTAAATTATTTGTGGCAATAAAGCTATATATTCATACACATGCCTAGAAATTATTAAGCCTTTCTATCTCTTTCTCGCTTTTTCTCCTCATTACTCTTGTCTAATTTATCCGTGTAAATATATTTACATGTTGAAATGAGTATAATAATGCTAGATGAAGTAATGTATATCTATATTCATACAAAACTTCACAGCAACTGTGACATGACGACAAACCGCAAATGCCAACTCACTTGAGCGACATTCAATTATGCGATGCACTATTTAGAGCACAATCTCTGTCTATATTCTCACGTGATTGAGGAAAATAAAACAATACTGATAAAAAATAATTATGATCTTGTCATTTATTAAAGAAATGTCAAATTAAATCGACAACAAGATTATATTTTTTTTTCTTTTCAATTGTTAGCGAAGAAAATATTAAAGAGAGAAAGTAATAAAATTTAAATATAAAAAGAAATGAATCTTTTCTTGCTTGGTAGATAAATAATGCATGAGAATATATTTTTTTGAGTAAGCAATAAATATTCTAACGTCATCGATTATCAGATGATTGAAGAGACAATAGAGTACAGAATATATTTTCTTCAGCATATAATTTTATACGAGTATATGATGCGAATGGACATTTCATTTCGTTCTATTTCACTTCGGTAATCTTAATCATCCATCGATGTCATAAAATAAATTCACAAACCTGTTGCGTTTACTGTACGACTAGTGCTCTAGCATTTATTTACTCATCTTGATTTGACAATTTAAAGTATATAATCTTTTTCATTCTTTCTTTAGACACACACGTATACAGTATCCATAATTTGCGATGGATTTTTAGAATGGATTAAGACGATTTAGTAAACCTAATCAATGTTTATCAGTGCTAATAATTCTCTAATATTTCTACGTCTAGATAAATCAATCGATCTATTATTTATCATTCACTCTTACAGTGCAATAAAAAATTATTTAAACTCTCAATGAACATTAATAATACAAGAAATCGATTATTACTTTATATTGTTTACCAATTGAAATTAGAAAAGAAAAGAAAATATAATTTAAAATGAATTTTTAAGTATTCAACATTGAGAGGAAAATTACTGTTGGTACTTTCATACTCCATAAAATATAGCAGTAAATAATATTGTACTTACTTCTATGTCCTTTATCCATGAGCTGTGGATCCCTTCGAAGAACAACCCTCCGTTTGGTATTCACCCTTGGTGCTAAAACAAAATTGAAGTGGTAAATTTTGTTTGTTAATAGAAGATTACACGAAGATTCTAGATCTAGATGATTTTTTTATATTTAAAATTCTATTCACAATAGATTTAGTATTATAGTCTCGTTTTTCACACTCTTGCTTACATTCTCTTTTCTATTATTTGACTTCTTAATGTTCGTTCAATGTCTTACTTAGTAAGATGAAGATTAAAATCAAAAGCGAATTTAATCCTCGCAACTGTAATTCCCTTTGATGCTTTGAAGTTTACTATATAGAGAAACACAAGAAGTGTATGTGCATCGAGAGGATTCGATGTTAATACCTCAACCAAATGGAGGTGTATAAAGAAAGTAAGATAGAAAAAGCTAAAGTATTCTACATAAAAAGGGATGAACAAAGAGGATGAATATTTGGAGGGTGCAAGCCTAGGTTTTACGTGACTTTAACGTCAATGGCTTTACGCTTGATCAAGTGGAAAGGTGATTTTCGAGCGTATCAAATTTTTTTTATGGATCCTAGATAATCACAAATATTTTTTTTTATATTTTCCTAAATAATATATTGATTTTCAAAAATTCTTCGTATACACCACACATCATTTTATTACTGTTATTTGATTTCCCCATTATTTATATTACTCTGTATTACTGCAATTAAAATTCCGTAGCATGAGTTTGTGGTATAGATGAAATAAAAAAAAAGACAGTTTAGACAAGAAAATTTGTCATTAAATTTTACGACTAATAAAATCGACTAACTATCACGTTTTGGATTACCTCGATTGTCGCATGCAGGAAAATAATACTTTACTCTCTTCTTTATTTTATATATACAATGTATTTTATATCCATGACCCAGGTCTCGTCACCTCGTATCACCCAGTCTTTCATCATCAAGTTGATCCAGTAGAATAAAATGTTTTACGATTCTGAGTTTGGTGTATTTATAGTTACACTTCTAACTTTATTGTACATATATACACCCCATTACATTTCGTGATAACAACAGAAATACATTTAAAAAACATTAAAAAATTTTACAGCGTTTGATTTATTTATTTTTTGCACTTAATTAAAAAGAAAAATTACCATATATTATTTGCTTATTTTTTTCTGCATAATTGCCTGATATCAGTGAAAATAATCTCATTAGTGTTTCTAATAATGAAAATAAAAAACAAATACATTCGTCAGGTAGTTGTATAATTACAAAAACAATTATGTGAAATATCAAGTTTAAAAATATATTAATAATAATGAAACACCTGCACGCAGTAGTATTATACATCATTTAAAACTTACTACTCAATGGTTTATGTTCTCTTGGAAATATAGTCGGATAGAGTTAATACATTAGCTTTTGTTTACGCCCTATTTAATTAATTAATACTTCCTGTATTTAATTACACGAGTATTCAGGGGTAAATTAATTTATATGAAAAGGTGTGAAGAAAACTTTTAGATCTAACAACTACTATTGACATAATTATATGAAAAATATTAGCTCATACTCACCAAGATCGCTGTCAACATCATGAATAACAATTTTAATTCCCTCGCCGTCCACTAGACTTCCTTGACGCGGTAATTCTCTTTCATCCTGTACGGCTACTCGTGCAACTGCTGATGATGGTGCTTTCACCGATCCTGGCACTGATGGGAGTGCTCTTATCATATTTATATCCGGTCTGTTGGTAATTAAATAAAAATAAAATAGAGCAAGAATATTAGAGATGAAAATGCTGAAATTAATTTGAACGCTTTGCGAAATTAAAATTTCAATGTGTTGAACATTTTTAACAATCCAATGATTCTAGGTAAATAGATTCGTTGCATTCATATCAATATATGAAATCTCAAATTGAGTTAGGAACGTTATGGAAATATTTACCAATCAATTTCGGTAGAATTTGTAAAGCGTATAATCTCCCCTATTGATCTGATTATGCGCATAAATATTTGTATTGAGGGAAGCACTGTCAATATCTCCCTATTTTGTTATAACTCTTCCCCCTCATTTTTAAATTCATTCGTATTTCAAACAAAATTTCATCCGACTAAAATATATACACATAAAAAAAAAATGTTCTATACGCGATTGGACTTCAAATGATTTTTTATATATTTTTGTAAAAGAAAACTATTGAAATTCAATACTCAAGCGAAGTGCAAAGCAATTCAACCCATTGATAATGTGATGAGAATCACGTTATCGCTATCGTCAAGTTTGCAGCGTTTCAGTTATCAATTAATTGTGAAACGTAGTGTCAAGTTTATCATTTAGCCATACGTCTCTAATACACGCACAAATACATACACACTTCACCATATATGTACTCAACATTTTGCACCTTGTGATAAGTACTTGACGAAACTGCTGCTTTGAGTGCACCTCTTAATATCTCCTGTGTGTGTATGTTATACCCAAGTATGTTGAGTACTTTTTCCTGATGAATTTGCGGACATATAAACTTTGAAGAATCTTTATTGCAAAAAATTGAAGAGTACCTATGCTACCGTTACATACTCTAGAAATTATTGAACCCAAAGTCTTTTGAATTATCGATGAATAAAGCGCGATAAGCCTCGTTGGTGATGTTGGAAAAAAAATGCCAAGATTTGAAAAAAAAAAAAATATATTTTGAATCTTTTAAATATGAGTCAGATTTCAATGTTCAATTAATTATCCATAAAGTCGCTATAAAACTGACAGTATGTATGATGTATATACATGTATACTAACTTTAACAATTCATCAGACCCGGTAGCCGTTTATTGGTTACAATATGGGTGGTCGACAAATAAAAATTTTAATTAAAACTGCGGATTACATAAAATGAAGCCAAATTGCAGGATTTAGAGAGCACTCTAGGGAAATGGATGTGACAGGTTCAAAGTATATGTATATATATGAATGTAATATAAAGTATATAAATGTAAAAGTAGAGATTATGCGCAACTGTCACTGATGAAAGTATAACAAAGAAATAAGAAGGAAGAAAAAGGAGAAAAAAAAATTAGCAAACTCTCAGAGAGGCGCGGCAAGTCGCGAATATAATCACGCGAAGAAATGAAAGTTTATTTGAGAATACAATGGAGAATAAGGGTGAAATCACCCGAGTCGTCGTTTACTTTTAAACTCTACAACCTTCTCCAACGCCCAAGTATGCTTTTATGTACTCATACACTACAGAGTATACAATATAATATCTAGCATTCATTGCTTGTCACTTTAATTCAATTTTAAAATTTTCTATTGCAATATCACGTTGTATACTATACAATAATTGATAAATACTTTAAAATTATTTTTAGTTCTTTTAAAAAAAAGTTTCATCGTTCTGATGTGTATCTATCAAACGTGAAATACGTCCAAACAAAAAATGATGGAAGTATTCAATTTGATTTTTACTTTTATATTTCCTATCTTGACGTTTCAATTATATTCAATGTTATTTCCCAAGTAGTGATGAACTGCGCGCATTTATAGAAAGAAAATTGTTGAAGAGTAAACGCGCGAACATGGAATCGAAGAAAGAAATAACTGAAATAAAAAGTGAAATAAAATGGAAACTAGGCGTATAGATATTATTGAGAAGATTGTGTGTGTTGCCGAAAAAAATCAGCGATTTAAATGGAAATCCTTAGAAGCGGGGGGTTGTGAACCCTGATATTTATAACCTTGGAAGCGTTTTTTTGTTGGCAGTGCCAAGTGGATCTTAAGTATTTGTATCTCCTTGAGGATAAAAATATATTTGCGGCACGAGGCATCGAAGCAAAGGAACAGAAACCATATCATTTTATATATATGTACGAACGTTTCGTTCGGTCGTTTTCATTTTTTACTGTTTTTTTTTTTCATGAATCTTTCGAGATATCCGATTCTGATATCCCACCATCTTTTTTATCGTAGTTTTCTTATTTTCCACTTTTTGAGGGTAGATTATGTCGAAAGGATAAAAAAGCAGCGGTGAAGTAATAGCCACGATTTCGAGTAAAAGTTTAGGTGAAACTGTTGGAAGAAATACGTTTTCCGGTTCACCATCGATAATCCAGTAATAGAAAGATTTTTTTTCGTGTCTTTATTACATTGTTTTCCCTCTGAATATTATTACTATTGTTTTGTGCGAAGTCCGCTCTTACATCAGCAATAATTGAGCGGATATAGAAATTCAAGATTTTATTCCTGCGACATTTTTATGATAATAAAATATATGTGATTTAAAGATGATATACTGTACTGAACTTACATAAAGCTCTTCAACTATTTCAATTCATTGTACTGTAAATAAACTGGAATTCGACCCAGAATTTTTCTTTTCCAGTACTGACATACTCTCATATCAAATTGCGTCCTTCAATATAAGAAGTAAAATAAGAATATAATAGGGCACGTGCCATTGAGTTAAGCCAAGTTCGACAAGGTTTAATGATACATCATATTGAGCGCCATGTTGTATTCTCCTGTTTATTTTTTCTTCTTTTGTATTTTATTTTCTTTCACAGTGTCTACCAAAACAATCTGTCTAAGCTCAATGACATTTTTTTATATCCATTCATCATTTTTTGCTTCGTCCAATAAAAACATTGAATAAAAAAAAATATTTCAATCAATTATTTCATAATTCAAAGCATTTTTTTTTTCTTTTTCAATCCTACTAATCGATCTTCACTTTAAATCCTATAAAAATCCCCAATTTATCCTCTTTAATATCAATCTATCATTTTATTTCCCTTCAAAAATGTTTCATAACATATAAATTACATTATGAATTGTAAATTATACAATTCAAACTTACAACATTGATGCTCTTCGTCTGTTAGGTCGCGGTTCATCAGACTGAATATTTACACCAACTTCTGTACCACTATTAGTGTCTAGATTTATTATTTTCTCATCATCTCCACCCATTTCATAAGCCATTACTGGTTTTACCACTCGAAATGATTGTCGTCTACCAGGTGATCTTTCCTCCGGTTCTCTAGAGCCTGCATCATAAATAAATCAAACAAATTAAAACAAAATACACATTTTACTTAACTCATTTTTAAATAATTCCATCGCACTTTTCAACCATCAACAACTATTACGAAATTATTTCATTTTGAGGTTACATAAACATCTTCCAACAATAAACTTACATAATACCATTATGAAACAATTTTTTAAAATACATTTGCATAAACTAACGGTTATACAATTGCATGGCAATGAATAGACATGTGAAATTGATTAGTGGAAATCGATAGAATATTGGAAAATAAATTGTAATTCTCATAAAATAAATATATATTATATCAAGAAACATTTATGATGTATGAAAATGAAATAGAGATATAAATGTGACAACCTATTCAAGAAGCAATAAAATATTCCAACATCTACTAAAAATAACAGCTGTATTTTTAAAGACACCTTCATGGCTGACATATGTCTAGTACATATTTCCCATTATAGTATATACAAATTCTATTGCGCATGTTTCCACATTTACTACGTGTTCATTCGACTGTACTATGAGAAAATGTGTTTTTCTTATTTACACCATTTCTATTCGCATTTTATTTCATGAAATTCTCTAGCGATCCGCCACTAGTTCATCAGAGAGTTATTCGATGTGCACAACATTGAAGTTTTATGCACGATTACAGTTTAGAATACCCGGCGGGCTTTCCGATTTGTCGTTGTACAGTGTATGTACATCAGGTTGAGTAAGTTTATCTACTCACCGTGGTATATAAAACGGTAAATTATCATAAATGACCATTGTCAGCTATGTATAATGTACTTTATCATGATGTTATATACTTGTCACTTAGAATAATTAAATTTCATTTGAAACAATGTCATGTTATTTCAACTTTTTGTCATTTAGGTAAAAGAAATAATTTTAAAAAATAAAATGAATTTTCGTTCGCCTACGTTAAGATTCATTTTAAATTCCTGCATCATGAAGAAATGTTATTTCTACAATGGAATTCTTTTGTACCCGCTGCAGTATACTGAGCGATTATTTTGAAGCCTGGCAAAAGCTTTAAAGATGAGGGAAAAGGACACTGAAAGTCGGAGTGATATTGAATAAAGGCTAGAAGTAAAGGATGGAACAAGTAAGAGCGAACGAGAGTGAACATATATCGGAGATACCTATATAAACGAATATGGCTGCCAAGTCGATCGATGAGCAGATAAAATTGCTTTTCCTGGATGTCGACAACGATCAGCGGAATGCGATGTGACCGAATTTTTTTTTATTTTACATCGAGTATATAAATAAATTTATCCATGTTATGAATATGTACCTTGTGCTGAGATGGAAGTTCGTTGTTGAGCGGCAGCAATCGCCATTGCATTGAGACCACCACTTCCGGGCGTTGCAAATACATCATAGGCAGATGCTCGGCGTGGTAACTGAACTGGAAGTCCAAGTCCAGTATCAGGATGACCTGGTTGACCATTTCCATTCCCTCCGCCTCCCGATTTTATTTCATCATCATACGAATGCTGTCTTGTTACACGTGATTTTCGTCGTATTGTCCCACCGCTTCTTCGCACTGCACGTCTTCGTCGTTCGTCCTCATCCTCACCAATATCGCCTTCTTGATCTAATATAAAAATGAGATAAAACCCGGAGGAAATCAAAAAATAAAAATGGAATAATGTGAATAAATTATACGTTTTTTATTTGAGTATAAAAATATATTTATCGAATAATATAAAACACTCACCAGTTGAGGGTGTTTTGATAGCTCTTTGTGGACTTGATGCTCGTCCTCGTTCATTATTTCCATGTCGATCGGGTGAGCCACTTCGGGATTTGCTTCTCCATTCCAGTTCTCTTTCCCACCTGAGCTCCTCACGTCGCTCTCCTGCAACCTTTCGAAACTACAACATTAACGACGACAATTAGGGCTCGAAGCAGGGACACACCACCACATTTAAGGGCATTTAAGATGCATGTATAAAGCACCGTGCACCATCAAATGTGAGCGACAATGAATCATGATTTATTTAGACATATAATAATTATATTTGTTGTTAGTATTATATTTTTGTTCTTTTCGAAACATGACGAATGCATTGGTTGATGGTCGGATAATCTCATAAATTATATAGACAACATACAGTACATACTAGTTTAATACTTTGTATATAGTTACGTAGAATACAAGCGAATAAAACGATTCCCTAAAGTGTTTGCTTGCATGCTCGGCTGGCACGCTAATTAACAATTGAGAGAGGGGTGAAATGGAAGCAGTTGGAAATGACATTTCCATGATGATGACGCAATCAACGACAGCCGACGCTCAACTGAATTTCGAGTTGAATTTGTTGAAAGCGTATACAGATGTATATATGTATATCTCTATACAATATATATTTGCCGTTGGTTGAAGTAAATTCTTGAAATAGCGGAGACTATCATTCCACAAAACGAAATTTTCATGTCGATATTTAGTAATTCAGTACAGCTGCGACATCCATACATGCACTAATAAACAATTTCACGTTTAATTTCCGACAGATTATCTATTTTTTTTTTTCATTTCATATTCTTCCGATATCGTATTCGTTTTGTTTTTCCGTATTTTCAATCATGCTTTTTTAGAAAACCCTAGTTTTTGAATTGGAATAATTATAGCGATAATATCTATATAAAATTTTTAGTAATTAATTAAATAACATAATACTAACGAACTGGTTGTGTTAGATTGAATTCATAACTGTATGAAATTTTGTAACATATCTTGAATTTTAAGTGAATAAAATTTTAACACAGCATCAATGAATACTTCACTAATTAGAATAAATAGTAACGTGGCTTATCCCCATGAATATAAACAATGAACACGCAGAGAGTTAGTGACTGAGGTGTGATGTGCTCATGATATGAGATAGATAAATGAGTTTGAGTTGAGTTGCATCATTAAAGCACCACCATCAACAGCGACAACAACAAAAACAACACATTGAGCAAAACAGTGAAGGAGCGAGAGCTGCACAATATTAACATTATTTGCTAAAGCTCACATAAATTCATTAACTCCAATCTCTTTAGCAAATTGATAACAAAATAATTTTGCTCATTAACTAAAATTAAAGCTTTGTCTATATTTATTGTCTTAAACTAAAAGTCTGGTAATATCAAATTCACCAAGCTTCATTTTAACGCTTCGGCTATTTTTGGTGTTTGTCCCTCAGTGAATAAACACAATAACACAAACACCAGTGACAGTAACAGCAGCAACAGCAGATGTTATCTAAGACGCAAGAGAATCTTTGAATGAAATACGAATATTCATGTACCTTCTCAAGCTCCTTGAGGCTTGCTGGTGAGACATCAGAGTGTCTTCTTAACTCAGGACTTCGTGGTGGTGCTAAAGCACTTCCTGTGCCAGCATTTGGACCACCACCTTGACAACTGAGACGTGCATCACTGTGTCGCCTCTGCAAAGCTTCAAGTACTGGCACTTCCAACAGTGAATCCGTTGATTCTTGAGTGACAATTGGCTGGCCACGTGACGCTATTTTACGACGACACACGCTACATCGCCACGTTGTCTGTAATAAAATTTAAAATTCTAATAATTTATTTGTAATTATTCAAATTGCAATTCGGATTCTCGAATAAATTTATTATGCACGTTTAATTTGTAGTATTAGATTTGGTGTGCGATTAACCGCATCAAAGTTAAACGAAGTTGAAAGGAAAGGGTGAATTGTGAGGTTGAAGTTAAGACGTGAGGGTAAAATACATTGGTGGTGAGAAAATAAAGGGAGGGGTGGAGCTTGGCGATAAAGTGCTGTGATATTTTTCTTATTACATTTCACAAAGCTGTAGAATAAAAGAGAATGAGGAAGAGAATGAGAATTAGCCGGAGCTATACAGAGCTTACAAAAGGGGTCAAAATTGATGGTCCGAATAATTTGTGTTTGTAGGTGAAAAGAAGGAAAGACAAAGCATTGTGTCGAATATGATTCATTTATCCGAATTCGGGAATCGATCGATATAATAGAAATTAATTGAAACATTTATTTATGATTTATAATAAATTAATTAATACGTAAAAAAATTTTAATTTCATACATTTAATAAATGAGAAATACACAGCGCATGCTACAGGGACAAATTCTACCCTCCATAGATGAAAATATATTTGAAATATATAAGGGAAGCTTAGTAATTTCCAAGTATTTTATGGAAAAAATTCAGGATGATATTGAGGTTGAAAATTTTTAATTGGACAGTTTGTAGGCAGTCTGTGAGTACTTTGGGGAAATGTTAATCGAAAAGGATGAATAATTCGGCGATTTACCTTGGGGACTATATGTTAATGCTTATGTTAAAAGGATCTAAAAACTGAAATTTCTGAACACATAGTACATATATACATATATATTTATGTATGTATTTCCTCACCGGATCATCGTAGTCCTTGGTTTCCGAATAACACGCGCAGTCGTCACAAACCTTGAACTGGCACTCATAACAAGTCCGTGAAAAATCATCAGGCTTAAAAGATTTTAGACATACTCTGCATGATCCTGCTCTACTTGCTGGTCTACCGGGTTCTGGTTTTCTGGTTTTATCACAAAAGAGAACATGGAAAAAATTAATTGAGAATGAGAAAACATTGAAAAAGAATTCCGAATTGTAGTTTATTTTTTTTCGTGGTTTATTCCTACCATTTTTCTCCATTAGACACCGTATTACTCAACAGTAATAGTGCAATGAAGGTGCGGCTATGGTCTGGGTGTTAAAAAAAAATCAGGTCAACGCACCAGATGTGTGGGATTTATGGCAAACAATAGTTAGTAGAGCGAGCCGAACTGGCATTGCATATAGAAGATTGGAGAGAACATAAAAAAAAAGTCAAGTAGAGAGCACTTCCGATTCAGATATATATTTTTTTATAACAGTGCTAAAATAACGATCGGTCGTTAAATGAAATGACTGGGACACGGTTGAGCAGCTAATTTTTGATTTGCTATATTGATTTTATCGAATACTGTTTATTATCGATTGGTTTTGTTAAATTTAGTCTGAAAGATGAATGGCATTTAGTTTTAACCAGACTTATTGAGTATGAATGATCGGAATTTGATGAATTGCAGTACATTATTTAGTGGTTAATTAATTGCTTACGATTTTGGAGGTTCAATCACCGGTATTTCCTCTTTTGGAATAATATCCTCAACTGGTGTAACTTTAGCTGGTACTGATTTGGCAACTGAAATAAATAATAAAAATTTATCATTTATATATTTTCCATTGTGGTATAAATATTAGTAAAAAAATATAATAGAATAGTAGAACGCAACGTAGACCGGTGGTGGTGAGTGAGAAATTAAATTAAAAAATTCTTTATAAAAAATTTAATTGTATAACGAAAATTAAATTAAATTTTTTGAGGAATGGCTTTGTTAATTTAATGCTATTGGTTTCAAGCGCGTTTTAGTATATATAGAGCTTCATTTTATTATCTTATTTAATATTTTTTCATTTTACCGCAGGTAATATTAAAAAATATTATACCATACATATTTACACGAGATTAAAATTGCAAATTAGTTTTGTTCACTGAAATATAAATCGATTAAAAAATCAAGATACAACCCGATCCAGTTTATTATTTATAAAAACAATTCAACCAATTCATCAAATTTCTCGTTTAAAAATAATAACAAATATTCTGAACATCGCAGACATCAGTAAAATAACAAAAATTGATAAAACCCAGTTAGACAAATAAATCCCACGGAAATTCACCGTGAAAATGATCAAATCTTTTTTCAAGCATACTCGTTAAATCTTCATGAATCGATCTCAAAAGCCCTTGGTAATCCCACGATCTGTGAATGTTTTTCTTTTACTTTCATTTATTTTTATTTTAGCGATCACTGTTTGAGTCACGAAATGAGATAAAGACTGCACGATAAATTCTCATATCCAGTCATTCTGATCACTGCGATTAATACTTGTCGTGATTTCTCACCGAAATTTATTTGTCTCGATAACGAACATTTTTTTCTCTCTACTGGGCAAAAGCTCTTAAGATAAATCATTCTTTCATTTTAAAACCATGATGGAACATCAGGTGTCCACCAAAATTGTGAATTATGTCCAACACAAGTGTATGTGTATTACATAGATACATATACTCATATTTATATGAGAAATAATGGAATGATGAATACCAGTCATGTCTTAATATCATATATTTTAGGAGTTGGAACATTCTGCCCATCCTTTATACCAAACTTCACCGCCCAGTTAGTTCCATACCACAAGACACGTGTACTAAACGAGCATTAGATACTCTTGTCTTGCTTACACCCCTGTTCATCTTTCACCTCACACCCTGGCAACCACCACACTCTATTGGTATATCGATCTACCTCATTTTGAAATTGCGCTGAGCTCCTTGTTTCATTGTATACAGCTCTCTACATACTTGCTTGAGTATATATACTTGCATACCTATTTCACTTCTATTCTCTCTAGCAATTTCCTACTGTCATCGTAAATAAAAATAATAAAATATAAAATAATTCCATGAGCGAGAATTCACTGTTTTCAATTTAAACAAATTCTTGGAGTAAAAATAAAAATCTAAAAATAGTATTTGATGAATTTAAATAACTGCTTTAATTATTTTTACTTTTATTTCTTATTGTACTTGAGAGGGAATATAATGTAGGATTTTTTTTCATTGTGATTTTCTTTTGTTTTCGGAAGGAAAAAAATGTAGTTTGTAGGAAATAGTGATTAACAAACAAAATAAATAAAAAAATAAAAAGTAAATTTTTTTTCTTCTTAATTTTAATTAAAGAAAATCATCGTGGTATTTATTTTTTGTATAGTTCATTAGAAATTTTTAAATGTATTAAACTTGACGTTAAGTATTAGCATTAATGATAATTAATTATAATTCCCACTACTTGCGAAATTCCTTAACGACTATAGTTTCTATTGTAATGATATTACCATCTTTCAGTTGGTAAAATAGTGCTGTGATAAAATTTAATATTCATCTGAACAATAACAATTAAACGAAAAGTAACTTTAATTATTTTTAGAATTGTTCACTGCGACATATGGATTTAGAATGAATGAAAGATAGTGAAAACGGTAATTTAAGCTGGCGTTAATGACACAATTACCAACCCCACAATTGGTCAATTGTGGAGTCGAACCACGATTTTCCTGCGGATAAACGAAATCGCTTTTCTTTTTTTCTCTTACTCGGTCACTGATCCTCTTTATCTCAACCATTATATCACGAGAAGCATAAGCGAGTGGCCGAGGAAAAAGCCAAAGTGACCCCATGAATATGCATATAATTACTTACAAAATCAGGGGATGATAAAATAATAGGATTTAAAAATGAATTATAAACAATTAAAAAAATATATCACAAATATATTAAATTGAAACTTCAACATTTTATTTCAAGGATTTAATTATTATACATTTATTTATTTATTTATTTATTTATTTATGCATTTATTTACCTATTCTTTGATGCAACTTTTATATATGAATATTACAAGTTCACAATGATATTATTTTAAAATAAAATCCATATTCTGTTTTCGTTATTCTCTTTCACCCTCGTGGCCATCAGAGAGTTGAATCAGTATAGTTTTTTCTTCTTTTATTTTTTTTATCCCACAAAATATATAT
>JAQQBR010001833.1:6996312-7018888 GCA_030347285.1 Microctonus hyperodae
AAAAAAAAAAAGTTATCCGAAAATAAAACCGCAGACGAATGATGAAAATGAAAAATGTAAGTCATGGCTATGATAAGAAAAAGTTTAGCATAACTGGGCCTCACGCTACTATACTCTCTCCCAACTGGCACGACTCTAGTATTTTTAGCATTTTTCCTTCATTGTATTTCTTTGCATTTTCATTATGTAATATATTTTATTTTTATTATTATAATTTATAATATTATCGAATGTCTCACAGCAAGTCGCCATGTATTTTATGTATACATATTTTTTATTTAATTCTATTCTCCAGGTACTTTGAAAACACACTAATTAAATTTGGAACGAAAAAGTGGTGTTCAAAGTACCTGTCTATTAGAATGTCTGTACGTGATGTGTCGAAGCAAGTAGTCAGCCAAGAATGAGAATGTTTCATCATGAAATTTTATTAATGAAGACATTGTGCACAAAGGAGACCAAGCTGTTTGACACCTCTTCTCAATTCTAATAAAAATATATAACCAAATTAATAAATGTGTGTGAGACTTTTATAAATTCAAGTTGATAGACGAGAAGAGGACATTTGAATAATTCAAAGCCTGGTCTTTCAGAGGCATTTTCCCTAGTATAATTCTCAAATGAATATTGATGCTGAGGAATATTTCCACTGTAAAAATACCTGGGAAAGGCCTTTAACTATCTCTAGCGCAACTGTCTCTTCATTTATATTTCTATATAATTCGAATGACGATGTTTCCCATCATGCTTGATTCGTGTATGTTCATTTCTTGTCTTTACGCTCCCTGTTTTTTTTTTACTTCATTCTTTTTCACAACGTTTCAACACCTCATTTTTTTTTTCTGATTTGGATGAACTGTGCGATAAACAATATAGCCTTTACCGGATGGTTTTGCTTGCCCTCTACAAAGTAGTATAATACGTACACCATCACGAATGCGAAACTTTATAGTCGGTGAACTCGTTGAAAAACTCGGGGAAAACGAGAAGGCGGCGGCTGGGTGCGATTTATGATCACCTGAATGTACCCAGGAGAGCCAGAAAAACAAAAATACGTGTAACATCAGGTGGGCGGGGTCAATGGTGATGATAAGAAAATATATATAAACATATGTAGTACATGAACACACGTTGACGAAAGTTCAAATGAATATTTGATATTTGTCATGATTTATTAGTATTTATTTGAACTATCACTAAATGTGTCATGTCACACATGTTTTATTTATTTTTTTCTATCATTTAACATTTTTTTTTTTGCCTTGCCGTTTCACCTGCAGTCATACATTATTGGTCACGTAGGTAGGGCAGTAATACGCTGCTTTGAAATATACTTTCACATGTGTCTTTATGCTTTGCATGCTAAAAAATGCATCTGCAAATTTTCATTTTCCAAAAAGAAGAAAAAATAATTTTTTCTTTCTTTATATATATACATTTTATTCAACACTTTATTTCTATCTTTTTAATTTTCCCTTAAATACTTCACTAGAACATGTCACATAACATGGGCCAAGCGTTCATTTGTTGATCTATAAGCTCTATATAAATAAAATAATTGATCTATGAGTAAAAGACTTCTATGTAAATTTCATCAATTCACCTGCTCAAGTCTTACAAAAGGATAATTATATATAATTACATACATCACGAAAGACAATCGTAAACGTTTAAAAAAATATTGAAAGAGACAAAGGAAAAAGAAAAACGATTTGCTCATGCATACGTGGCACAACTCAAACTTCTCTATACAATTAATGACTAGAGTTACAAAGTTTGGATTTTCCATTTGAAATCATATGTATATTTTAGGAACAACTTGCCAAGGAACGACAAGTGAGTGGTCGGATTCAAATTCATGTATGGTACGAGACAGATAGAAAGGAATTAGTTGTGTCAGTATTAGCTGCTGATGAGCTATGCATGCGTGATGAATATGCGCCACCTGAAGCATTTGCAAAACTTGTTCTTGTACCACCATGGTAAGTCCATTCATAATTCCGATCAGATAACTATTATTATTCAACAATTCTGTAGATCCCGTATAATCCGTTTGGTTTACGTGGACTCATTATTAATGTATAAACATTTATTCTCGACAGTGGCGATCAGAGTTCCCACCAAACTGAGGTGGCAGGACCAACCCAAAACCCAATTTGGAACGCAAATCTGACGTTCCCCGGCATCGCCGGTGAAAAACTTATGGAAAGAACGATCGAGGTTACCCTATGGGACTGTCAGCCCGATGGCGATAACGTTTACCTTGGGGAATGTATTGTAAACCTGCAGAATGCCTTCGAGGCAGATCGAGAAGTCTGGTTAGGACAAGAATAAATTTGCTACATTTTTTTCCTTTCACTATTTCGCTTTTTCTTTTTCTTTATCCGCCTTATCTCCACCAATGAATTTATAGTTTTTTTTTCCTATTGCAATTCCCGATTGCACAAATCCAATTACTTAGGAACATGAAGCGACGTTCAATGTAACTTGACAACAAGAATTTCATCACAGCGAGTCTATTTCATTTCAATCCGTTTTTGATGTGTGTGTGTATAGGTACAGATTGGAAGATCCACGAGGTATTCGCTCGGGTAAATCACCATATGCTTCACCGCGTGGTTCTCTATCAATAGAGATAGCTCAACGGCTATTGCGACGAGAATTACGAGATAGAAGTTACAGTGAAGATACACCAAGCGACAGTGGAAGTCCTGAACCATACTTCCTTCATCCCGATCATGCATGGCAAGCAAACTCACGTCGTGGATCGTCGCAATCAGAGCAATTGGAAATTGAACCATACGAATTGAGCAAAGACTACAGTAGATCATTACCCGGAAGTAGACGAAGCAGCTTTCAAAGTCAAGGAGGAACTGATAGTAAACGTGCGTAATTTAATTTAATTTTTATTTCTGCTATTTTTTATTTAACTTGATTTTATACTCCCTTTTTTTATTACTATCGCATAGCTATATGAAATGATTCAAAGTTGGAAAATAAAAGGCAGTAGTAAAAACATTATCACAAAAGGTCACGATTTTACGTAGTAATTAGACTTTCAAGTTAGTTCATTTCGAGCAATCTCGACCCAATAAAAGATTAAACTCATTGCTGAGAGAGAGCTGCAGATGAACGTCGTCATGTGACAGACCTATTCTTGGTACGATGTCACATACAAAAGTGACGACATACGATAGACCTCGTTGTAGAATGACCCTCGAGCATTCACTTAAAAATCGATGACAAAATGCTTCATTCTACTCATCTCAAATGCCACTACCACAAATTCTCCCTCACCGTAAAACGCACATATATGTACATGCTATACAGACAAAGTTCAATTTTTTTTTCTCGTTCTGTAATATAATTGAACGACATGACAAGAAAAACTTGATTTTATACTAAATTTTCAGGCGGAAGCATCGGCGATGCAGATATGCCAGTGGTCTATTACAATCGTGAACGTCGAAGGAGTTCAGTAGCAAGAAGTATGCGTGACCCCGAAGAAGTATTAAGATCATTAAAGAAAGCAGCAGCCAAAAGTGAACTTGGAAGAACAATGAGCTTATCAAATGAAAAGAGACGCGGAAGCCGTGAGTAATATTATCACAATTACTCATTGATAATTAAAAAAAATAAAAAAATATCATCAATCTTTTCATTTTATTCATATTTTATTTTTGCTTAATATTTTCCAAATTTATTATCTTCACCGTCAATTTATTTTCCTCATAAATATGCACTAGTTTATAAAATTATTTTTATTTGAATTTTAATTCCATCACCAATATTCACTTTATCACATCAAGTAATGAAAATGCCCACTTTAAAAACGTACACAATGTATGTTCACACATAATTATATCAGTTCATTATCTGCTTTATCATACGGCACTTCCTCTCAATATGTTTATCAATCACTTATTGCTAATATTAACATTATCATCAATTGCATTGTATCGATTATCTCATTTATAACGTACATATAATGTGTTTGTCTATATAATTCCCTCGCAATATTTATAGATAGAATTGACGTTTGACTTGAAGTCAAACGTCAATTCTCCATAGTGCCTGTTCAAACATAACCATTCTTCCATGTATACTACTGCTACATTAATCTATTATGTTGTCTGCATATCGCTTACCATCTCGACATTTTCCTATTCACATACGTTGTAACTATATAAACATTTAATAATACAGGATGTTTGTATAGAAACAATGTAAATTGTGTGAGTGTGTATATATACAAGCATAACATTGGCATCTCATTTTCAGTTTGCATTTCATTGAAATTAAAACGACATGATGATATGTTGACGCGTAATCGTGCGGTCAGAATGTATAATAGGTCTAAATGATTGTGTGCGTGATTGATGTACGTGTGTCTATAGAGCATTTTGTAACTTTATCTATATCCTTATTTTTATTATTATTACTTGATATTTTTATTCCTTTTTCATGGATGATTGTTACTAATAATCTTTATGCATCGTAATTTATTTTATTTCTTTTTATCTTCGATCTACAATCCAACCGGACAAATTCATTCATTCGACCGAGCGATGAGTATATTGTGATTAATTATATTATATAATTTAATTGGACTAGTTGGGAATTTAGTTTAATAAATTTGTCGATATGATTTTTAAAGTGAAACTTTTATTACATCGTCTCTATTTTTTTTTTTGTTTTTTGTTATTTGTTATGGACGGTTATAATTTAATTTCCTAACTCGTGCGTGATGATTTAATTTTTGATTTTTTTGTATAATATGAAGAGCGGATTGCAAAGTTTCTAATCGAATTATTTATAATATTTATTATTATAGTTAAAATATTTGAATTAATTATTCGTTGTAGTTGATAAAAATATTTACATTATTGCCGTAATTTTTCTTAATTATATTTTTAACTTTTTGTGCATTATTTTTGCGATTGAATTTTGGTAATTTACACATCAGTCGGTCCGTATTGTAACACATATTTCATGGCATTAATCGTATATAACACGCGTGTGCACAAATGCTTCTAATCGTATCAATGTCTTCCACATACGTGATTTGAATAATTGAATTCATATTTATCACAACCAAGAAAAGCACTCGAGCTAATTCTATACTAGACAATCATAATTAAAAATGAGAAGTCAAAAAAAAAAGAACAAGACAATCGTGTCCTGGCACTCCAAATCACAGTTGTTATTCATTGTTGCTGTTAAATATGTTCAATGTTTTTATACACCACCATAAAAGCGTGAAATTAAATGTCCTTAAATATTCCATGTGTTGTCAAATTTGTCCATTGGTTCAATGTCCACATACAGCAATTTGTGTTTTTTTTTTGTTCGCGTGTACACATTTCAAATAAACAAAATAAAAAATTGCTCACACTACGACGACAGTCTGCCATTGGCCCGCAGTTTTATACATTATCTCTTTTGAAATATATTCTTCAAATAAATCCCTAATTTCTAGACGCCAAATTCTCCACTATTTAACCAGTAGTATATTCAATAAAATCCATATGTATTATTGCTGGACCAACGACAGTCTGCCATCGACGATCACCTAATATTCCATGCCACAATTATTCTCTCGTGATTGTATTTATTGTTTGCTAAAAAAAAAAAATTCATTTCTTTTTTAAACAAACAGTGAAATCTAAATACAGTCATACAAATATATCCGTGTTTATTTTTCCGGTCGACCGTTCTGCGCCAATACAATTGCAAATAAACCGTGAATAATTGTGTGAATGTGTGTCATCAACCAATTGATGACATGGTCGCTCGGTCGAAATTCGAAAAATGAAATAAAATATCATCTGATATGAACCACCATGCAACTGATATGCCACCAACCATATGCAATATATAAAAAAAAATATATTAATTACCATCATCATAAAAAAAAAAAAATATACCACTGCTATCAAAATCACCATTTACTACCATCACGAACCTATCTACCAACCACCAACCTATGTTCGATTATCGGGCCATGCTTGAATCTCGGGCCCGACCAACCAGAGTGCGTAGTCCCAACAGTTACTGTGTGGCAGTGCGAGCCTGTGTCTCCGAGGACCGGTAATTCGGCCTCCCTCTCACTACCGCACTCCACACCACCCCGATAAAAAACGCAAGGCAATGTCGTCCAACAAATGAGGGCACTGGTAAGACTATACTCTCACTCTCTCTCTTTCTCTCTCGCTGTCTTTTTATTTCTATGTTTCTCTCTGCCTTCTCAATTGTCTTCCAATAAACCTTTACTCTCAAATCCTAACTACTTAATTTTCCTATATTATATACCTCCCTGAATAAATTAATTCATATCCTGAAAATTACTTATAACTATTAAAGCAAATTAAATTTATCTCACTTGAATTTTATCTCCTCTTCCAGATTAAATTATTACAACTTTTTTAATTGAATTTATCAATCAATAATTACATTTATAATGAATATTCCTTTGACCTTTATTTGTCTATTGTAACATTCTTCGAATTTAATTAACCAATTCCTATTGTTATATTCCTGTAGTTATATTATTGATCAATAATGCTATCTATCTATGTCTATTTCCAATGTATAATATATTGCCATCACGTATACGAAGAGCCCTTTTAGATACTTCAAATGCTTTAAATACTAACAGTTGATACTACTTGTGTAACCTGACTTAGGTAAGATCAATCGAATCGTGAAATTATGTCACGATAATTAGAAGGCTTGTCAAGAGATCAAAATGTATTTGATACCTTGGCAAACATTTATGGAATGATCTATCTATCTATCTATCTATCTATTTATCTAATTATATAATTGTATACTCCTTTAGTTTAGATATAGAATATAATGAAATAGCATTGTAGATAAATAACTAATTTATTAATTCATTTTAATATTTAATTAAACTTACATATCCCTCTGCCTAAATCTTTTATCTAAATTTTCATTTGTGTCTGTGAATTTATTTTAATTCAATAGATTATTATACATATAAATAGTATCTGCAAATTTGCACACTGTGATGAATAAATTTCTAGCGATTGGCACGTGTAGCAGTAGAAATATATATATAATTAATTATACTCATTTGTCAAATATTTCGAATGTGATAATGTATTTATTTTTTTTTTAAGATATTAATGATTATTCAAAATTTCTAGCATTTTTTATTTTTTAATATGATATATTTAGATGATTAAAAAAATATGGCGAGATAGTTCTTTTCAGTATTTATATCAACAGCTTTTGACTTTGAATATTTTTTTCATAGCTTCGTTACGAGAAATTTAAATAAATGAACTCTCTTAGTTTTTCGTTACTAATGAACGAGAGATGATAAACTAAAAAAAAAAATAAATAAACCTTGATCTAGGACACGGTATCAAATTGCCTGGATGTATACTCGTCACTTTTGTATATTAATACCAAGGAAAGTCTCCAATGAAGCTATATGTGATGTGGGATCTCATAAAAATGGTGAATGAGTTTATGAAACACAAAAAAAAAGGGGGGAAAACAAAGTTGGAGTTTCGTGGGTGGAAATCAACTACGGTTAGATATTGGTTAATGCAAGAAGACGGTTGTGATAGATGTGGATGATAGTGGCTTGCTAAACGAATAAGGTCGGTGAAAATTGGCGCACTTTCTTGAAGATGGGTCGAGGAGGATAAATTGGATTCGCGACTTGGCTCTCGAGTAGTCGAACAAAGTACGAAACGAAGACTCAAATGTAAGAGTAGATGAGAGAGATGAACGAAGGAAAAAAAAATGGGAGGGTTAAAAACTTGGGAATTGGCAGCTATTTTATAGACTCACTCAACTTTTGATGAATCCATATCTATATTACTTTTGGTATTAAAACATATAATAATTTTCATGATATTAAATTGAGAAATAAATTGAACTTTCATGGTGATGTTGAGTAGATGCATTCAGGCAATGTATTCAAAAGTAAAAAAATAAAATATCTCATTTGATAGAGAGAGCATAAATATTTTCTCCAACATGTCCGCCAACGCGTTCTGCTTTTTCCCTCATAATTTCTTTATCTCTGTTGATTTTTAGAAATAAAAAAAAAATTAGCTGGTAAAAAATAACATTCAAAACTCACTGATTACAACAGGAGTTTCTGGTATATCCATCTAGAAATAAGTTTTTTTGAATACGTTCTTGAACAAGTTTCCATACGACCTTTCAAATGTCTCTACAGAGTAGAACTAAAATGAAGGGAGTGAAAAGCAGAATGTCTGTGTACATGTTTATATATACATATATATATTTTGTTGAAGGACTTTCTGAACTGAACTATGAGAAGAACATTTTCTGAACATCTCGCACGACATTTCACAAGTCTATATAAAAAGCTTACATAAAAAATTGACGTAAATTTTAAGAGAAAAAATGTCTAAATAATTAAAAAAAAATTTTAGATACTCATGCAATAAATATTTATATGTGTCGCGCAAGATAATTGGAATTTCGGATAAACAAATGTATATTAATATATACAGTAGAAGAGAATGTAAAAAAATTTTATACAATAGAATAATGTTGTAAATGAAATATCGCAGGACGAGATGAGCGCAAAGACAGCATTGGAGGACGTGGCGACAGGAGAGATAGTATAGGACAAACAATGATGGGATTTTCTGAGCGACTTTATGATCGAAATAGTGAATCTGATGATGATGATAAGTGGAGGTAAAATTTATAACGTTCCTACTCTCTCAATATATCCCAAAGTTTTATCGGGAATGCTACTTGTTATATAGATTAAAAACAGGAAAACTTTTTTAAAATTTCAGTCAGGCGAAAGATGAGAATAGTGAGATGTTAAAGCTGGGTCCTGGCCAAGTGGCCCCAAGAGGATTTAAACTTATTGGAGGTAAAGTAAACAACTTGAAAATAATTCAAATTTTAATTCAGCATTGTCATATCACTATATTTATATGTATGTATTATAGTTATTCATTTATAACTTTATTATAATATAATAATTATTTTTGTTGAATTTTGTAGGAGTACAAAATGGTGAAGTGAAATTGACCCTGTTTCTCAGCAAGGGTACCCTCGAGGTCGAGGTGATTTGTGCACGAGAAATTTGTCCCGGTGAACGTGAAGAGCCAGGTAATGAGATAGAAACAAATTTGCTTTGTCAATTGGAAAAGTTGTGGATTGTTCTTAAAGTAAAGGACAATAAAATAATAAGGAAAAAATAAAAGAGAGGAAAATGAGTATATAACTCATCTCATTTTGCTGACGGGAAAGTATTTCCATAAATTTGTTAAACTTTCTAAATTATTTTCCCTAGTGACGAATAATTCAGTTACATAAATCAAATAATATATGAAAAATCAAATGATATTTTATTATGAAAAATTTTTTTTTATTTATTTTGTTTTTTCCAAATTGCAGATACGTATGTGAAGACTTATTTACGGGATGGTGATCGTTGGTTGCACAAAAGAAAAACTCGAGTTGTACGTCATTCACGAAATCCCCAGTATCGTCAAACGTTAAAGTACAGCAGTTGTGACGCACTTGGGCGCAATATTCTTGTTATGTTATGGGAGAAAAAACAGGGGTTCGAAAGCAATCAAGGATTAGGTGGGGCTGAAGTTGACCTTGAATTATTACCGCTGACTAATCTCTCAGTTGGATGGTATCCACTATTCCCCATTCACACACTTGGTACTCAAAACGCCGACTCGCCATGATGGTTAAGGGAAAAATGGGCCCTGGAAGCTGGCGAACTCGATCTGCGTTTGAGCTTGTTGCTCAAAGACGAGACCGAGTCCGTTGTCAAAATTATCTCGTGATAGAAGAAACGACATGTGACTACAATTTATTTACTTAGTTTATTTCATACCATAAAATTCAAAAACATTTTTTTTATTAGTCTTGGAGTTTTATCAATGTTTCCGTTTCATTTTCAATCTTTTTATTTTAAATTACATTCAATTTCTATATAAAAATATATTTATATAATATATAAAATATCAAAGACACATTGGAAGAATGAAATAGTCATTCGATCCCATGACAATCAATCGATTTATTTGACTTGAGATTCAAGTAAAAAATAAATAAATTTCTATAATGTATACAAACATATTTCCTTTCAAAAGTATTATCTTACATCAATGAGGCGGATACAAGGAAAAAAAAATACCAAGACTAGTTGATTCAATAGAAAGCGTATTTTTCTAAAAGCAATGAAGGTGATGAATAAAAATGAGAGATGAAAAGAGCAAAGTAATGCAAAAAAGTCTTTCATATATTCAGCTTCATAAAATAAACAAAAAACAAAAATCTCTAAGCAATACGGCAAAATTATACCGATAAAGAAATTTAGCAATAAAAGGAGTACCTGCAAAAACCCGACAAAGGGTAAAAGGAAAACGGGTAAGAGATGTAATAAATCAAAAAGAAATTGAATTTTTTAAAACCTTTGAAAGAAAAATATTTTACGTTAAAAATTTTTAGAAAAAAAAAAGAAAAAAGAATTATCGTAATAATTTTTTTGGCAAAAAGTCACTGCGTTTTAGCTGTCTAGAGTGGTGGGTCCATTTTTCCCGAGGATTTAAGGCATTTATGCCAATGATGAGTATACGAAGATAAATAAAATGATTATGAAAAAATGAAGAAGCTAAAGAAAGAAATATTATGATAATAATAATGTAGTAAGAGTCGATCGATATCTAATATTTTAATTGTCAACTGGTTGATCCAGTGAAGGATTCGATCGAGTCTTACTTGAAGAAAAGTCGCACATCGATAGTTAAAAAATGATTAATCATTTTTTCAACTTGATCTGTCTATACGATTCCGCCTCCAATTACCGATGATGAATTTACGAAAGAAGCCTTCGATCAGCTGCTTACATTCCCACAGAATTGTCAACGTTAAATAATAAATATATTCACCAACGAATAAGTCATTTTACAATAAATACAATAATACAAAGAAACAAATGAATCAAGGAATCTACGGCCTAATAAATCTGCAGCGAATTCGGAGGACAATCAAAAATTATTCAGTCGGTTACTGTAGTTTATATAAGAAAAAAAAATTTTTTTCTTAGTCTTAAAATTTCAAATATATTCGCACTCCCCAAAAGCTCGCTGGTCGAGTTGAAATCGTTATGTTTTTAACGGAGGGATACTTGCGATTCGGAGGAAAGTAAATTTTGGTGGCCAATTTAAGTAGAGAAATAAAATTAATTAGTTTATAATATTATATTTGAAAAATATTAATGATAAATTAACATTTAAAATTTATCGCACAATCATGCAGCTTCCTGATGATTATTTATGTATAAATAAATATCAAATTTGATTCTACATTTCATTATTTATATACTAACGTCTGATTATCAAGATAAATTTTAATTTCACGCTTAAAATTCAATAGATAAATGCAATTAAAAATAATATTTCACGGAAATTAATTGATAATATAACAAAATATATACAATTATTTTTTTGGCTGATGTGAAAAAAAGTTTCTTCCGATTATACACAAACTTAATAAATCGATAATTGAATATTAAAAGTTTATTAATAAAAAAATAACAAAATAGATATAGAATAAAATTAAATAATCCAAAAAATATGGATGAAAAAATATCAATTAAAAATATTTGCGCTCATCTCATCCTGGTGGAAGATAATGGCAAAAAAAAATATATTATAAGGAGCGTTGAAACTTCAAACGTGATATAATTTGTGTATAAAAATGACACATATAAGTTATAATTATACATACATAAAAAAAAAAATAAATGATAATAATTCGTGTATTTAAAGCATGATCGTTAACGATAGACGAAAAATATCAATGAATCAATATCTATTATATTTGTGTACAGTAGATTTAGATATAAGCATAAACAATTACACCAAACATTATCAAAATATCATAACATTAAATAAACTTTTATCGACCACATTTAATCCGATTAAAATAAAATAAACGACGTATTTTATGAGGATCAAAACGGCCTAGTAATGAAAAAAAAAGAGAAATATGATATGCGAAAGAATATATTTATCTTTCTCAAATGGACAATCTTTATGTAGAAAAAAAAAATCACGATTTTCTATATCTATGTAATCTTTTCATCAACAGCAAATTTTTCTACCTTTGGCATCGAATATTCTTGGTCACACTGTATATCAAAAAAAAAAAGTTAAATATTATATGAATATAATATATGAAAGCCGATATAAATAACCAAAGTATAAAAAAGTATCAAATAAAATTCAAGATCACCTTTGGAAAAAAAAAAAATAATTATTATAGAATGTTAATTAAATTCACAAATTGGCTGTAGTTATTTATGAATTTTTCTGAAATTTTCCGGTTAAACTATCAGCTGACTATGATGCTTTTCAGTGATCTATTTCAATTATTCTATAAGAAAAAAAAGGAAAAAAAATGTTGGAAATTTTTCGTGATAGAATAAATAAAATATAAAATATATATTATCTTATAAATTGAATTTAGTCCTATACTCAACGCTTAACTAAACAAATAAAGGTTTTCTACAAACAAAAATGGCCTAGAAACTCTTATCAAGCTACATTATACCTATAAATATGTGCATAAACAATCTTTCTAAATAAAAAACCTCACGAATATATTTAAAGTTGAAGATTAAAATAATTCTAATAAATCGAATAGATATTCAATTTAATATTTACTTTAATTTATAGATAATTTATAATGTTAAAATACAATGAATCCTTTTTCAAAAGCTGAAAAAAATTGTTCTCAAATATAAGGAAAGTGATGAAAAAAGTTTTCTTTTCTATAACATATCTCTAAATGAATATTTGGTATAAATGTGTGATAATCGCCCGATGGATTTATATCTAAGACATAATAGAAACAAAAACTATTTTGTGGAGGATAAACAAATTATAAGTGAATATAAAAGCCTCTAAATAAATTTATTCACATCTGCCGTATAATAAAATTTATTGGGAATTCATTGAAAAAGTTTGTAGCAAAACTTGGGGAAAACAATACCCTTAAAACTTGTATAATTAGACAATATACATACAAATGTAAATGAATATTGTCATAAAAATAAAATGAATTAATGATATGTTCTGTATAATGACTATTGATTATCGAAAATGTGCAATTGATAATTAACAAAAATGAAAACGTCATTGTAGATAAAATAAAAATATATTTACATAATTCCAACGACGATATTCATTGTTATGAGATAAAGAAAACTATGACTGTCTATCTAGTGAGGAAAATAAATGAAAAATAAAACTAAAAATAAATACATCAACATAACTGTAATTTTCAATATTCTAATATTTCTAACTACACAATGAAAATTCTTTTCCATTGAAAAATATAAATTTTCTATTCCATGAATAAATCAAATTTCCTATCTAATAATACTACTATCAAACATCAATCAATATCGCAGAGCTCTCTATATTTGCTATTTACATAAACAATAATTAAGAACCAACAAGTTCTTCCGTATGATATATTCTCATCGAAAGGCTGTTCAATGTTAAAAGAAAGAAAAATTCAAGCAAAAATATCGAACGAGAACGAAAAATAAACAGATATTCTTAGGCAAAATAAAAATATTTCATGAAGTCATATTATTCATATAAATATATATAATGTAAGTGTGAAAGTGGCAACGAGTGAATATTAATGAATGAAAATACGCAATTTAGGAATAATTATTAATTCCAACCACTCGTAAATGTTTTAAATTTGTGTGGACACAGGACTGATGAATGATAATGTATAAAAATATGATGTGAAACTTGAAAAAAAAAAACAATGAAATGTTTTTAAGAAATTTTTTTAGTGATTTTGGAGAGGTTAGGAATGCAATATATTCTCATTAAGATGATCAAAGTATTTCATTCGTAAATAAAGAATATGATAATGACTGACATTTATATCAAGGGGAAAATATACATATGCCCAAGGATAGTTGAAATATGATTGATAAAAATTGCTTTGATGAGGCTGAATGTATGTATGTGTTCATACGAATTATGAGAACACTTTCAAAATCACATATGTACACGAGATGTAAGAAAAATATAATTACAATATAAAATGAAATAAAATCATTTCAGCCATGCAATTATCAATTATTATACCATTTATATATGCACTCACCATATTATTTTTCATGGTAATTATCATCTGCGTCTTGAACTTGTGACTCCAACCTTAAATTTAGTCTTCAAGCACCATTCGCATATTTTATGAAAATTACTCACAAATACTCAATAATAATATTCAATATAACTTCAAACTGACTTTATATACTTGAATAATACCTAAAAATTGCAGAAGTAAGATTAATAAAACCAAAATTACGAAAATAATGAACTCACAAATCGTGATGCTACTTACAGCAACCCCGCGAATTTTGTTTCGATTCAAATATACTTAAATAGTTCACAACGCCGCCACCAAACAAAATAATTTTCTCTTGTTGGCGCCAATATATTCCCGCCAAATGCATACATAACCTGTACATATATTTGCTCTGTAGGTATAATAGTGTGTGAAAATGCAGCAGAATATATATTATTACATAGCGAAGGGCTGCGGCGCCACCATCTTTAACATTACACACACATACTAGCATAATTTCTTTAACACAAATGTAAAAAAGTCCGCCCCAAATGATGTATTTTCTCTCTATTTGTTGAACGCGGAATCAGCTGGCTTGTAATGGTTGACAATGATTCTATATTTCTAATGGATCTTTGTCTACTATTATTAAACTTTTGACAATTATTAATAATTTTATTATGTAGTAACAATACATACATACATAATACATATTTTTATTTAATTAATAAAATTGAATTTGAAATAGTTAACAATGTCAAAAACAAAAGTATCCGCAGAATGGAAAAAACGGGTAAAATCAGAGTACATGCGATTACGACAAATGAAAAGATACAAACGTGCAGATGAAGTTAAAATAGCATGGAATCAGAATAGACGGGTGATGAATGGTAATTCTCTATTTTTTATTTCAAATAATTTTCGTTATTTTCACAATTTTTAATAACAAAATAATGTTTTTTTTAATTATTGTAGACCTGCTGACAACAGAACAAAAACGATGGGCTGATGGAAAAGCCATGTGGCTAGCCATGCAAGATATTCCTGCTCATGTTTCATGCATGAAAAAAGCTGAAATAACAAGTTCAGATGGTGATATACAAACAGCTCCTATTAAAATTATCAATGCAGTAACACCTATTCCAACAATGTACACTTGGGCACCAATTCAACAAAATTTTATGGTGGAAGACGAAACAGTTCTCCATAATATTCCATATATGGGCGATGAAATTTTAGATCAAGATGGTACATTCATCGAAGAGTTAATCAAAAATTATGATGGCAAGGTATTTATCAATATTCATTTAGGAACATTTAATGATAATTGATTTTGATACCAATTTTTTTATTTTTTGTTTTTAGGTTCATGGAGACAGAGAATCAGGATTCATGGATGATTCTATATTCATTGACTTGGTGAAAGCTCTATTGACTTATGAGAAAGACGATAAGGAAAAGGATTTATCACGGAAGTGTAAAGAATCCTCCAAAGAAAAAGAAGACAAAGATAAAAAGGATGTTGACGTTAAAACTGATATAAAAGGAGAATCGACCGCCGAAAATGTAGAAGAAAAAAACGCAACGCGTTTTCCTTCAATGCAAATATTTAATGTAAGTTCAGGAATTTAAATTTTGATATGATATGATCGGGTAATTAATGTTCGATATTTAAATATTTCTAGGCGATATCGTGTATGTTTCCTGACAAAGGTAGGCCTGAAGAGCTGAGGGAAAAATTCATCGAATTAACTGAACGATCTGATCCAAATGTTCTTCCACCGGAGTGTACTCCAAATATCGATGGTATCAATGCCAAAAGTGTGCCGAGAGAGCAAACAATGCATTCATTTCACACATTATTCTGCAGACGTTGTTTTAAATACGACTGTTTTCTACACCGTAAGCTTGAGCAATAATTTTTTGCCCAATTTAATTTCATCACAAACCAATATAAAATGCACGGCGATTCATTATTATTTTGAGTATCCGCTTATTAATTCCAATAATTTTTGATTCCCAATTCCTACCATAGCTGCAAGGGGAACGTCGCCGCAAGGTAAAATTCAATATTGTATTGTCAATTTTGATGACAGGCCTAGTTTTTTATATAGCGCAGAGACATCCACCAAGGACTCATCTTCCCATTAATATTTCATTCATTGTTCATCGTTCGCTAAACAAAAATTTTCTGACCACAATTCTTTCATTTCTCTTTTTTTGTTCACTTGATTCAGGTCTTCAAGTCTGTCATCCAGGTCCCAATTTACAAAAAAGAAAAGGTCCCGATCTCAAACCATTTAGTGAACCCTGTGGAATGGAATGTTTTATGCATCTGGTACGTAAATATATTATGTTTAACATCAATATCATTTCTACATTTATTGAAATAATATTCTTTTTTTTACTGAATATATTATTACTTGACAGGAGGGTATGATAGAAAAATTGGCTGCACAAGCTGCTGACAGTAAAGATGATGAAGGCGAAGAGAAGCGTGGTCCTAGAAAAGTGCGAAAACAGGCGAGTGTGGATTCAGGAAATGAAGCAAGCAGCGAGGACAGCAATGACAGTAATAAATACAGTCAAGGCGGAAGTTGTCAGGGTAAAATATTTATTTTCTATTTAAATTATTAAATGTAGGAGAAGCAATATTTTTTTTGTGAATTATTGTGAGATTATTTTTCATAGATTTTAAACAAAACGTCAATCAAGATTCCAAACCAGAAGATATGGAGGAAGAAGAACAGGCGCAACCAGATCATCAGTCGCCATTTACTTTACTTGGACTGGATAAACGTATAAAGACTGAGAGCAAATTTTCATGGACTGGATCGGAACAAAGTCTATTTCGTGCTTTATACAAAGCGTTTCCTGGTAATCCATGTGCACTTGCACAAATAATGCTAACAAAAACCTGCCAAGAAGTGTATGAATTCGCACAGAAAGAATCGCATGACATTCCGGCTGTTGAAAGTCTCAAGGACTTTACACCACCTCGTAAGAAGAAGAAGAAACATCGTTTATGGTCAATGCACTGTAGAAAAATACAGTTAAAAAAAGACTCTGGTGCGAATCATGTTCACAATTTCGCACCTTGCGATCATCCGGGTCGACCGTGTGATAATTCCTGTCCATGTATTCAAGCGCAAAATTTTTGCGAAAAATTCTGTCAATGCAGCACTGAATGTCAGAACCGATTTCCGGGATGTCGATGTAAAGCGCAATGCAACACGAAACAGTGTCCATGTTATCTTGCAGTTCGTGAATGCGATCCGGATCTTTGTCAAACTTGCGGCGCTGATCAATTTCGTATCACTAAAATATCATGCAAAAATGTCAGCGTTCAACGTGGTCTTCATAAGCATCTTTTAATGGCTCCGTCTGACGTTGCTGGCTGGGGTATATTTCTCAAGGAATCCGCAGCGAAGAATGAATTCATATCAGAATACTGTGGGGAAATTATTAGCCAAGATGAGGCAGATAGAAGAGGAAAAGTTTACGATAAATACATGTGCAGTTTCCTCTTCAATCTTAATAATGGTAATTAATTGATTAAAATTTTTCAATACTATAATAATTTTTTTCATAGTCATTTTTTATTTACTCATGGGTTAATACCATTATTTATAGATTTTGTTGTGGATGCAACGCGTAAAGGTAATAAAATACGTTTCGCTAATCACTCAATAAATCCAAATTGTTATGCAAAAGTAATGATGGTAAATGGTGATCATCGAATTGGAATATTTGCCAAACGAGCAATTCAACCAGGAGAAGAGTTATTCTTTGATTACAGGTAAATTAACTAACTGTTTTCTGTCCTCTAATTATAATAAACTCTTTGAGCAATAGACTTTACTAACTCAATTAATTTTATTCCAGATATGGCCCAACTGAACAACTCAAATTTGTTGGAATCGAACGTGAGATGGAATTTCTTTAGGATCAATAATTCACCCGAAACTAATGTAAATATTCATAACTCAGTAATTATTCAAGTTATATGTATATAAATACGTATAACGCTCAAACAAATTTCGAATGTATCTCAGAATTTTTGACAACAATTATTATTTCAAAAATCCATAAACAATGCATACTAAAATTCCAGCAATATTTTAAATTAAAATATTTTTTATTTGGAATTATGATTGTGAGAATAAAAAAGAAAATTTCTACACTCTTACAATTTCATTGTCCTCTTCATATACAGATAACATATATATATATATTCTTTTTTTACAAATATATTTTCATTATTTCAATCATTGGCCATTACGGCTGGCTCTTGCTACGCTTGTACAGAAAAAAAAAACAAAAGACTGCGGGAGAATATATGTTTCGTCATGACGTAAATATATCTAATAGGCGTACAAGGTCTTGTGAAGTTGCACAACAGGAATCAAAAATAATCAACAAAGTTAGTAAGGATATTCTGCCCTGTAATAAAATCTATCATCTTCGTGCCTGGCCTAGGTATCGCCGATAATGCGTATGAAAACACCCCTGGGTCTCATCGCTCAATGTAAGACACGCAGTACTTGGATTAGATGACAATAAAAGTTTACATTGATTATTGTATTTGTGGTTTGACTATTCAAAACAAATGACCAATCTAAACAAAACATCAATGCAAAATAAAATTTTGGAATGCGCTTTATATTTATGCAGTTTGTCCTTCGACTTCAAACCAAATTAACGTTATCTGTCCTTATATTAATGTAAATACAGTTTATTATACAATTATTATTTTTATTCTTAGTGGAATTCCGCATTTATTGTCAACAAAAACAAACCTATCTTCTCATTTGAAGTCAAGTATTTATCGATTATTTTGGTATTTCTCTACAACGTCGAAAATTAATGTTGAATTGTTAAATTAAAATTTAGTATCCCCCATGACAGTTATTGTGAAAACATGTCAGACCTCACATTATTAGAACAATGGGAGCAACGTGTGAAAATGGAATATGTGAGATTGCGACTGAAAAAAAGACTTAAACATGCTGGTGATGTGAAAAAAGCTTGGAAGCAAAATAGACAAAATGTTCTTGGTAAATTTTTTAATTTTATTCTAATATCATCAATTTTCGCGTGAATCAAAGTATAATTATTTATTTTGACATTATATTGTGTATGAAATTTATTTTTTTTTTCCTCTTTCGCTGAATGTATAATCATTAGATGTTAAGAGTGAAGATGATAAAGAGTTACAAGAAAAAGGAGTAAGTTGGACTGTCAAAGATAATATTCCACGTCACGAGTCGTGTATGAAAAAAGCAGTAGTAACGAATTTGCATGATGAAGATAATGGTAATGATGATGATGATGTAGATACGTGTATAATAAATACAATACCTGCTATTCCACCGATTCCTCGAATGCACGCGTGGACATCTACTCAACAAAATATTCTGGCCGACGATGAAACAGTACTTCATAATATTCCGTTCATGGGCAATAACATGTATGAAGAAAGCGAAAAATTTATTGATGAATTAATCAAATGTTACGACGGCAAGGTATTAAATAATTTACTTATTCAGATAATTTGAAATATTTTTTTTTAATCAATATTATTTTTTAGGTGCACGGTGAATCAGATTTTTTGGATGATACACTATTTATAGAGTTAGTAAATATTTTAATAAATTATGATAAAAAAATGTCGGGAACAAACATAAGAAGATCCCCACGACTATTAGAAAAAAAAAATGATAATTCGAATGATGATGTAAATGAAAAAATTGTTATAAAACCGGCAGAAATTATTGATAATGATAAACCGCAAATGCCTGAATTTATGCACATATTCACTGCAATATCCAATATATTTCCTGATAAAGGTGAACCCCTAGCATTACGAGAAAAATACACTGTATTATTGGAACGATTAAATCCAAAGTTAGTGTTAGCAAGATCCACACCCAATATGGATGACAGCAACGCAGCATATCTACCAAGAGAAAGAACACTGCACTCATACCACTCGCTATTTTGTCGACGATGTTACAAATACGACTGCCTCCTCCATAGACTTCATAGCAATCCAGATCCAAAAGACCTAGAGAAAATCGGTCCGAATCTGAAACCATCGCCAGATCCATGTGGAACTAATTGTTACATGAATCTCGTTAACGAGGAACAAAACGTCACTACAATTAAAACTGAAATAAAGGAAGAGCAAGATGACACACAAAATATTCAAGAACAAGTTAGCGAATTCAATTCGAATGATAATGCCAGTAGTGAAGAGATTATCAACGGTGACAAGGATAATTCGATTCATCATGATTCAAAGCTAAATAATAATCAAAGTTTGGAATTAAAAGATAGTGAAAAAAAAAATGAACTAGATAAACAACTGCCGTTTGTTTTGCTCAATCCTGAGAAGGCATGTGAAAAAAATAAGAACGCAGAATTGTGGACTGGATCAGACAAAAGTTTATTTGATACTCTGCGTAAAATATTTCCAGACAATCCATGTGCGATAGCGAAAATAATATTTACTAAATCATGTCAAGAGGTTTACAAATTTGCAGAAAAAGACGGATGTGCTTTTATAAATACTAATAATGACAAGGCTTCTGCAACTCGAAATAAAAAAAAAAAGAAAAATCGTCTTCGGTTATTACATTATAAAAACAAACAATTGATAGATGATTCTGTTCCGGATATCGCTCGTAATTACATGCCTTGTAATCATCCTGGGAGCGTATGTGATGATTCTTGTTCATGCATTAAAAGTAGAAATTTTTGTGAAAAATTCTGTCAATGCGGTACCAAGTGTCTGAATCGATTTCCAGGATGTAGATGCAAAGCACAATGCAACACAAAACATTGTCGATGTTATTCCTTACTTCGTGAATGTGATCCCGATCTCTGTTTAAAATGTGGTGCTAACCAATTTAACACTACTGAAATATTATGCAAAAATATCAATATTCAACGTAAACTTCGTAAACATCTTCTGATAGGACCGTCCGATATCGCTGGCTGGGGTGTGTTTCTCCAGGAACCTGTGGAAAAAAATGATTTCATATCAGAATACTGTGGTGAAATTATCAGCCAGAACGAGGCCGATAGACGAGGAAAAGTTTACGATGAATATAAGTGCAGTTTTCTATTTAATCTCAATTATGGTAAGAAAATAATTTCAACTTTTCAACAAGTGAAAATAACTTTTTTCATTTATGAAATATCATTATTTATAGAGTTTGTAATAGACTCGACACGCACAGGCAATAAAATACGATTTGCTAATCATTCAATTAATCCTAACTGTTATGCAAAAATAATGATGGTAAATGGTGATCATCGAATTGGAATTTTCGCCAAAGAAGCAATGCAGCCAGGAACAGAATTATTTTTTGATTACAGGTACATTTATTTTTCTTATTTAAAAAATATCCCTAAGCATAATTTATATTTATTAATTACATTTATTTCCAGATATAGACCTACTGATCAATTAAATTTTGTTGGAAAAGAACGCGAACCAGAAACTCTCTAACAAAATATTCTTCCAAATAGATAATTCTCAAATTATGAAATTCAGCAATCAAATCTGTTTGCAACTTGACATCTTTATCAGCAACATTCTACACCAGACCGTCACGCTAAAAAAAAAACAATATCTCTACTCGCACTCATTCACTTCCATTATATCCTGGTAATTCTAAACGACTCTATTCTCTGAACACAACAAAAAGCCATCTCTATTTGCCTAGTATTTTTCACAACGCTGGCAGAAATAATCGGAGTTATAACACATATGCAAAACCATGAACATGTACGTAATACATATGTGAATCTATTTATATCATCACAGTGCGTATAATCAACTAATTAATTAATTGTAATAATGGAAGTGGACGCGCAACGACGTTCAAACAGATAAATTGTAATACAACGAAAAAAAAAGTGAAAAGAAAAAACGCAAAGTAGAGATATAAATTGAATTAAAAGTTTACAGAAAATATGTTACGAGCATAAAGAAAAAAAGAGTGAAAAGTAGAAAGAGCGTGTTAATGGTCTAATAAATAAATGTAAACTTGGAGCAAAACTAAATGCATTATGTGTAGTCACATTCTTCGCACTCTTGCGCACACATTTCACCGCCCCTTCAATGTGGAGTTATAGTGAATACACTATATATACGAAGCTTTAGATGCCTGTTGGTGAGCTTGCACGCAGTCTGCCACCAGTTGCAGACACCGCGGCCAAGTACGCGGGTGGAGATAAAATCCCGGGTGTTAATTTTTCATCTCACATTTTTCATCATCTAATAATAACAAACAGTTATTTACAACTGCAGAAATAAATAAAAAATAAATATGTGCGATGAAAATACTTGATTGCATATCATTTGTGATTGTGTCCAATTTATATTCAATTTAATCAATTACTCATCGATGAAGATTGA
>JAQQBR010001833.1:7023168-7034744 GCA_030347285.1 Microctonus hyperodae
ACTTTAAACAATTTAAATCAGGAAAATAAAATAGAACAATGAGCTATTGATAGCTAATTTGATATATAAATAATTATTTTCTAAAATAATATTTAATATTTTTTAATATGTATGTGTTATTTTATTCTTTTATTTTTTTGTTTATAAATTTTATTTGTTTGGTTTATTTTAGAAACTCCAGGGGAAAAAGGAACTGAAGATGCGAATGTGAAAGAGCTTCAAAAGCTGCTAGACAGATATGAAGGCAAAGTAACGGCTTCACTATATGCTGGCACTTTATTCGTTGCTGTCGTGGCTTCGCTTATCGTACTCATTGCACTATGCATACTTCACTTCAACGTAAGTACATCCATCGTCTCATGTGCAAAGTGATAAAACGAGTACTTTACACTTTCATCTAAAACAAAGTATGGAGAGGAGAAAAAAAATAGTGTAATGAAAATGATCAGTTTATTTATTATTGTCCATCAGTTTAAAAATTTTCATCCTCAAAATTCAGTCTCAGAGTGTTGTATTAAAAATAAACAATTTTTGAAGCATTGAATGTGACTGAATATTGGGCCAATTAGAGCCAATTAAACGTTCCGGAAATTGCTGCAAAGTTAATTTTCATCATCGTATCCATTGAGCGTTTCGAAATTAATAATAATTCACAACATTGATGGAACAGGTGTCACAAGTAATATTAATTTAATTTCCTATGATCAAATACTTCACTAAATGGCAACCTAAATAATAAAATGAAAATAAAAATAGAAATAACTTCAGCCAATCATCGTATAAAAGCCACAGAGGAATATAAAAAAAAAACTGGAAATCAATGGATATGTCAAAATATAATAGAAGACAATAAAAAAGAAAATGCAACATTGCAATAGAAATTCTGTATGCATTATCGAATATCTGATGCCAATTTATCAAATATTTTATTCTTTACTTTTTATCAACTTGTTCCGCTATTTTATTAGACTTTATATCATTCGAGGATGAAAATAATGAGACTGCAGACATTTCTGAATGAAAAATACCTAGATCTATATAATATAATACTTTATATATTTTTCAATAAAGTGAAAAATTTTTTTCCCCACAATTTCTCCACAAATCAAACCATTCATGTTGTGAAATATTTTTTAAAAATCATCATATAAAATTCCTCAAAGATATTAACCTACATATAAATTAAATATCATTGCAAAACGTTAATAATTTATTTAAATAAATACATATAAATAAACAAAGATTCATGAATAATTACAGAATTTACAAGATGTCATAGTGCAAGCATCTGTCTTGACAATGATGCTAGTCTCATCATTAACACTCTTTATAATTGCACAATTTCCTTCAACTATCACTTCAAATCGTGTTCGCATTGCCATTGGTATGGCTTCATCATTAATCCATGGTGTGTCAGCTATTATTCTTGGTGGGCCTCTGCCATTATTTGCCACAATTCTTGCGATTATCGCCATTCTACCAAAGATTGGAAATCAATGGCCAAGTGCAATCGCTCTTCTCCTAGCTAGTTTTCATGTCGTACGAGGACTTGTCACTTACATCACGGACAATAATGACGGAACATATCACCAGGTAAATGATTCATATCCCATTATAATGATCAATTATGTCTTAGAAGATTTTCAATCATACTCATGTCAATGAAAAATATTTTCAAGTATACATACATATTCATAATAGTTTTTTCATTATCTTTTGTCATTTAATAGTTCACCAGTGATGGAGTGCTGCTTTCATCTGCTATTTTTGCTGGGATTTATTACCGAAACTTGACAGCTCGCGCTCATAAACAGACATTTTCTGGTACGCAGACAGTGATTGAGTCACGTATTAAGCTTGAATGTGAACGAGAGCAACAGGAACAATTGTTGCTGAGTGTAATCCCAGCTTACATAGCTGCCGAAGTAAGAATTTATTATGATATGATGATTTATGTATGTTTGTATTATAATATTATTGATACTTTTGATGATATTCTTTATTGAATTGAAGCGAAAAATTTTTTCTACAACATTGATGATTTTTTTTGCTATTCGCATTCCCGTATTCTCTCTGAGATAGATTCATATATGAAATTTCTAGTCACGTTTCAATCAACTGCCATCTTTAGCTCTAACTCTCATCTTTCTTAACTTTCGGAATAATATTTCATGGTGAAAATACTATTACGATTACCCCGCGGTTATTGCGTGTAATATTATTATTCCCTTTTCATAAACTTAACGTCAATTTCATCGCTATGATAATTTATTCATGTGAAGGTCTTTGATGTATAACGAATAGTCAAAGTATTTAAGGGGAGAAAATGGAAAGTTTAATTTGATGAAAGAAATAAATAAATAAACGACAGTTAACAGTAAAATAAATTTACATTATAAAATTATAAACAAAGTTGGATTTCAAAATTTAAAGAGAATATAAAATTTAATGATGGTAAAATAGAAATTATTTTATTAATTTTAATTGCAAGTTGTGAATAATTATTTTTATTTTCATATTTTATTTTTAAATAAATAATATTATTTAATTTGTGCAATAAAATTTAACTAAAATGTATTTACGTAAATAATGTATAGCATATTGTGTGAAAATTTAATTATTACCTTTGTTTATAGTGTGGAATATAACAGGAGTTTGATGATGACCTTCTGTTTCTGATTACAATCCCTATTGTTTCACTTCGACACTTGCATATGTGCGCTCCAATTTTCATTTATGATCATACCCTATTCTCACTAATGTTGACGCCAATCCCCCTAGCTCTCTTCGATATATCACCACCTCTCTTGTAGTATTACTCTGTGCATTAACATGGTAATATATTGCTCCAGGTGAAACGCAGCATCATGTTGAAAATGGCTGATGCATGCCAAGAAGTGAACAAGCATAAACAAACACGGTTTCACGAGATGTATGTTCAACGTCACAACAATGTTAGGTAAGCGACCAAACCATTACTTTCTTAGACTCCAAGGGAAATAAATCATAAAACATTAAAGTTTACGATCCCACGATGGAAAAAACTTCTATCTTCAAAGTTGCGATATAATAAAAAAATAAAAATGAAATGTATATAAATAAATAAATGTATGATTTATCTCACATTTTTTTATCTATTTATTTATATATTTTATAGCATTCTTTATGCCGATATTGTAAATTTTACACCACTGTCGGAGCAACTCTCAGCGTCGGATTTGGTAAAAACACTCAACGAACTTTTTGGAAGATTCGACCAAATTGCTCAGGTGAGAAAATAGGAAATATAAAGAGAGGGGAGAATAAATCCTCAAATATACTTCAATATTCTCATAAACAAAATTACATTTCTCCATTATTTTTTCTTCTTTATTTTTATTTTTTTTATGTGAGATGACTTGAGATGCAGACAGTATACACGTCGATCCAAATGGAATTTGTGTAAAGCTATATAGACTTGGCGGTGAATGTGTTCGCAAACGAACGGAGATGTATTTCCGGAAATGGAGAAACATTATATATGTATATATAAGTACAGATATATCTGTGTGTTGAAGATAACTAATGGAACAAGCCACGGGATTCACGTTCATTTTACAATCTTGATAGTGCGATAGATCCAATTTCTGTGAGATACTAGACATTTTTAAAATTTTAATTTTTATTTTATTTAACTATATATATCAAACTTATTTAACGCGATATTATATAATATCTCATTTGATTTATAAATACAGATAAATATATTTTTTTTTCTTTATTTATTTATTGATAAAAATCATGATTCTAAAGTTCTCGAGAATTATCTTTTGCTCATCTTATTGAAAATTTTTTTATTTCTTTCCAGTTCAACGCATTTTAGTTAGCACATTGTTCCAATACATTGAGCTTTTATAGAGGAGGAATGTGTAGAAAACGAGCGAAAAATAAAATAGAAAACTACACAGAGTGAAAACAAAAGAAAAAAATTAGTTTTATGGAGGGTGTAGTGATATTATGCCAGAGGGAAGTTAAGGGAGATACACCGGTGTGATTTATTGGTAATAAGAAGCATATCGTGCGAATCAGCACAAGTGAAACGTCAAATTTATACGCCGAATGAACCATACGTGTGAGTATATATGAAAAAAAAAAAAAAATTCCAAGCTCATACTCATGGGACGAATTGGAATATTGATTTGACCCCACAACAATCTTAAACTCCACGATGAAACTAAGAGAAACGAAAATTCATATTTGTTACTGAAACGAAACAAGAAAAAAAACAAGAATAAATATATAATAAAATATTTCGAGCTTTAATAAATTCATGGTAACAGTTAATTTAATCCTAAAAGTACATTAAAGCAACAGAAGGTGAAATCGATAGCTATATTGCATTTTAGCAACTAATAATGATTATCCGAATAATGAAACTATGCACAAAGCAAATGTGGTTTGGTGAAAATTATTATTTATCGGAATATAAATACAATTACCTCAAACAAATAGAGGGGCGTATCATAATAATTAAACTAAATGAAATTATCGCGGATAAATAGTTATATCAAATATTGCATTAAATAAATACTTTTCTCTCAAAAGGTGTGCCATATTTATAGGCTATATTGGCTGATTGGAAAAAGCTTTTTACCATTCGATAAAGTATGCGGAGTAATCAATAATACGCGATGAAGAATTAATTTAATGATATTGCAAGGAAATATCTTCAGCAAACCTGTTAAATTCCATAGCTAATAAATTGTTATGATCAATGACATAGTCAGGATGCACCAGGTTTTGTTTATTTTTTTCAAGCTTTTTTGCAATGTCCTCAGGGTCATGGAATTATTAATTATTCCCTAAGCATATTAAACTCATATTAAATGCAATCAAATATTTCACGTGTAAATATAGTTATGGATATGCACATACACATGGTACTATTTAAATAATAGGGACAATACAATTAAAGTTCCTAGCCGTTGCTTCAGGCAGATCTGCTAAATATATTCGATGAATAATCCGATTATGAACTAGTCGAATATTTGCCTTGTGGCGTTTCTTACTCTTAACATGTCTAATCAAATGAAATGCATCTTTGAACAATTTTATTTTTTATCTTCGTCATGTCTAAATACTAATTTGAGATTTATTACAGTTATATAATATGGGAATAACGAGGATTATCGTTGGTGGAATATATACCAAGTCAAGCGAAAAATAAATCTGGTAGCACATCAAGATAGCAGTGATTATGGACGAGGGTTGTGGGACCATCCGAATTTTATTCCACCCTCATTCTTAAAATTTTACGAATCCACGTAACAGCAGAGACGACCCTCCAAGAAATGTGCACACACAATGACGCACAAATGATAAGAAAACGTTTCTTCCTATACTGGCTCTTCTACGAATGGCAATGAAACGTATGAAAATAGACTATGGGAGAAAATAACAGAAATGTTCATTCAGAGAAGCGTTGAACATTCCGACGGAACGAGATTCTTTATGATATTCTTTTTTATTTTACAAGGACATAAAACATGAAGAAAAAAAAAAGATAAAAACGAAAAATCACAAACATTGAGATATAATTAAATTTTCCTCACTTATTCCAATTAACTGTTTCTGATTTTAATTGGAATAACTACTTGTAAAAATATGTAATAACACGCAATATAGCATGAAATTACTTTGTGAAACTTGCTCAATTCAATCATGTTATTTTCTTTTTTTTTACTTCACGTTTAGTCTTCGTAAACTTAATCGTGAACAATTCCGAGATTTGCTGTAACACTTTTATATGGAATTTAATTATATTTTCCTTTAGTTCTCTTTTCCACTTAGAGTATACCGCCCATCGATATGAAATAATGTAAGAGATACAGAGAGGGAATGAAAGACAAGAGAAGAAGAAGAAGAAGAAGGAGTAGGAAAAGGGAAGAGCTATTTACTGTCAATTTCCTGTTTGTGCTTGGCACTTGCTTTCAGTTAAGATCGCGTGCGCCGAAGTAAATTAATTTCGTTACAGGATAGATAGCAAAATATAAGGGAGAAAGATAGTTGAAGAAAATAAGGGCGAGTGAGAAATAATCATAGATTCTTTCACACAATCACTTTGACTCGCTTAATTTATCATTCAAACTTATTAACGAAAAGAGATAACAATCATCAATAATTCTTTCACCCCATGGCATTGCGAGGAAAAAAAATACGAGAATGTATATTAATTCTCAATGATTATACGACCAAGTAATGTAATAGACAACTCTTGATCGTTGTTTGATGGTAAATGTACGTGTTCTACGTGATATTGAAAGTGAATTTATAGATCGCGTGGTTAACGTGGAGCTTTGAAAAACGAAAAAAAAAAAAAAAGACAGCGCATCATTTCAATGTGAATCAATAAATAACATTTTTATTATTCAGAGGTGGAATTAAATGAAAAAAAAAATATGGGGAAATTATTTTGTTCAAGAGAATTATTTTATGATGTGAGAGAAATATATAATAAAATTGTTTTATTTTATTCAACAGGATAATCAATGTATGAGAATCAAAATTTTGGGCGATTGTTACTATTGTGTATCAGGATTACCAGTATCACGACCAAATCATGCATATAATTGTGTCAATATGGGTCTTGAAATGATTGATGCCATCAGGTATTTATTTATATTCCAATACACCTTGTCTGTAAAATGAAAAATATCTTCTTGATTTATATAGATCTTCAATTTAATTTATATATTCTATGTAAAATATTGAGTGATGCATCATGCTAGTACATGCTGTTTATTTTGTGGAAATTGATCGTCAACATAGTATACTAATTTTGGGATGCCATCGTGAAAAGTAATAACTCTTGAACCATGTATTTTTTTTTTGTATTACCGATAGCTGAAATTGAACTGGAATTTTTCATTACGTATATTCACAGTAAACTTCTTTATAATTTATCATTCACAGAAGAAATATATTTTTATATATAAAAATATTATTTATTTTCAAAATATTTTAACGCTACAGAATATAAGTTTGAAGTATACACAAGTCAAAACAATTATTTTTCTTATAGATAATTTTTATTTTATGTCAGCTCATGGAGAAAAATATTTTTTTATGTATACAAGACAAGTGAGATTTTTTTTCTCGTAAAATACACCAACGACGTTGACGAAATAAAATATTTATATCACTTTGTGAGAAGTTTCATGTAGAAATTTCCAAGGGAGATTTACATGTAATTATACTGACATAATCACGATAATAATTTCACCCGACAGTAATTAATTCAATAAAAAAATAAAAGAGAAAAATTGTATTACATTAATTATTAATATTAGATTTTAATCTTTAGTCTTTTATAATATTAAATGCAATCATGTTGATCTGTCATTAAATCTATCTTGTGTATATTCAATCGTAAAACAAGGTTCGTGCGTGAGGCCACTGGTTTTAATGTCGATATGAGAATTGGAATCCACACCGGAAACGTTTTGTGCGGTGTCCTCGGCCTACGGAAATGGCAGTTTGATGTTTGGAGTGACGACGTCACGCTCGCCAATCATATGGAAAGTGGTGGATTACCCGGGTGAGTTTTAATATTCTCAACCACCACGTACACATTTTTATTCTCCATCGTCATCATCCATTATCATTTTCTTTATATTTTTCTATAATAAAAATCACGTCACACTGTGCGTGTGATGTATTGTCATTGAAATTTCATAGTTCCTTCTTTTATATAAATTCATTGGAATTCTAAAAGAATTCTCTAATGGAATCTAATCATGCAATTCTTTTTCGTCTAGTTGATTGATTAATTATTTCTTTCTGTTCATTAGACGCGTTCATATAACAAAAGCGACACTTCAACAGTTGGGAGATCGTTTCGAGGTAGAACCAGGAAATGGTGGCTCTCGTGAGAGTTATTTAGCTGAACACAAAACCGAAACTTTTCTCATAATTTCACCACAGGTAAAATCCACTTAAAAGATTTATCTTTCAATTTATACTTAATTCATTAAATTATCTACAAATATAAATCAATATATATCTGAACTATAATAAATTATCACAATTCAAAAAATAGTTTAATATGTTTCAAGAAAAATTAAATATAATTTTAATAATTATATATATACACAGAATAATATAACGATGCTGAATAAAATGAAGGAAATATTACGTAAACTGCTATGTGGTTATAAAATTTATACTGGAACGTGATATAAAATTGAGAATCACGTCTCGAGAAATAAATTATATCTATTATCGTAAATAGCTGCATTTATTGGAAAATACAGGAAGATCCTTGGTATAAAATAATATTGGCAACTGTATAGCGTTCGTATACTTTATCTGCAGAAATCCACTGAGGGAAATGAAAAGGAAAATGGTCGCTTGCCTGGATCAGGTCCTGTACCATCTAGATCCCGACCCAGTAGCAAAATGACCAAGTATGTTGAATGTTGGGGTGCGGATAAACCATTTGCAAATATTACTGAATCAACACTCGCTAAAAATATTGGTTTGACTGTAAGTTCCTGGTTACCAATTTTTTACATTTCCACTTGTGAATATTATTCATAATTTAATTAATTTAATTCTGTATTTTTTAACAGAGCATTGCGATGATTGAATCAAATCTTTTGGCAAATAATTCCAACTGTTTCGACGTTAAGTAAGTTAAACGCAAAGAAATATATTTACAAATATATCTGTGAATAATTTTATTATTTATTTAATGATAGGCAATGTTGTGGTAGCAATGGAGGAATGTCAGCAACGACTTATTGGTTCAAAGACAAGACACAAGAATGCCAATATCGCGATCAGAGAGACGAACAATATCTCTGGTACGTCATCGCCTCAAATATTCTCTACCTAATGATATTCTTCATCCAAATTATTTACTTACCAAGGTAAAATAATATTCAACGCAGCTTCTATAAATGTATACAATACATAAAATAAATTAAATAAAAACATCATTCAATTATTTAATTTATATTGTCTATTAAAAGTTAAATAAAATTACAGAAGTATCACAGTTTACGGATGTTTTACTGCTGGCCTAGTAGCTTTGACAATTCTCATTTGTATCTCATGGTACGCAGAGAAAATTAGCAATAGATCAGATGAACATAATCAACCAGCTGCATTGAGTCGGGGGATCAGAATGAGCGTTTATCTTATTACTGCAGTTCTCGCTATTGCTTCGCCCCTAATCAGCCTTATTGACGTTGATGATGACAATTTTAAAGTTGTACCAGTGAGTAATGATAGACATTGAGTTATAATAAAATATAATATTCAAGTACTTGTCAATGAAAATTATTAATTAATGTACTATGTTCCATTATCTTTTTTTTTTTTATTTCTATTAGGCTTATATACATTCAGTGGCGATTGCTTTAGTTGTTGGCTGGGCTCACTTGAGAGTTGGATTTCTTCTCAAGTTTTTCGTTATGATCCTTTCGATATTGGCTGTTCTCATTGTATTCTCCCAGATGCCCGTTGTTGCACTTTATTATCAATATCAACGCGAGTTAGTATTATAGATATGTTTAAATCTGATATAACTATAGTAATGATAAGAGTATTAGATAAAACTTTTGTGTATACTCGTGCAATTTTCAGGTTTACTGGCGCACCGTATTTGGTTCAAATCGGTTATTTATTATTTCTCATTGCTTCAATACTTCATGTACTCGATCGTCAGATTGAATTCACGACGAGAACTGATTTTCTATGGAAGAATAAGTTGAAAGTTGAACAAGATGAGGTGGAAACAATGAGAGGCATTAATAAAATATTGTTGGAGAATATTCTTCCAGCTCATGTTGCTGATCATTTTTTATCAACGCCAGTTAATCAAGATTTATATCATGAAAGATATAATAGTATTGCTGTATTATTTGCATCAATACCAAATTATAAAGAATTTTATGACGAGACTGATATTAATAAACAAGGGCTTGAGTGTCTTCGGCTTTTGAATGAAATTATTTGTGATTTCGATAAACTCCTGTTGAAACCTAAATTTTCGTGTATTGAAAAAATTAAAACAATCGGCAGCACTTATATGCTAGCATCTGGACTTAGTCCTGGTAAAGAAGATGTTGAAAAAAAGGTAAATCTTCATTGTTTTTTTATTGAATAATATTTCTGAAGAAAAATAAATTTTTATATTAAATTCATTTCTTTAAAGAAAAATAATTTTATTTTTTTTTAAAGGATCTAACGAAACAAGAGGAACATAATGTTATTGTCCTCGTAGAATTCGCCATTGCGTTGATGACACTTTTGGATCAAATAAATCGGGAATCCTTTCAGCGGTTTCAACTTCGAATGGGTAAAATAAAATACAGAAGATTTTACATGTGTTTAATTATAAATATGTGATGATCATTCATAAATTTTTTTCTTTTCTATAGGATTAAATCATGGACCAGTTATTGCTGGTGTTGTGGGTGCCCAAAAGCCACAATATGATATATGGGGAAATACTGTTAATGTCGCTTCAAGAATGGACAGTTGCGGTGAAATGGGAAGACTTCAGGTAACTGAAGATACTGCGAAAATTCTTGAAAATGTTGGCTATGAACTCATTTGTCGTGGACCAACTTATGTCAAGGGCAAAGGGACATTAACAACATATTTTGTCAAGACACCATTTGACAGTAAAGAGACGAGTTATTAAATAAAATAACCATTTTTTTGTACAGACTAAATACATATTTATTATTTTTAAGTAAGATAATTGATGAGAGATGATAATTCGTGATGAAAAAAAAATAATATGCCTACAAATGTGTAAAATAGCTTTTAAAAAAAATCTGTAAAATAATGATCTCATGCATGGATTTATATCCAGCGTTTAAAATTCTTCTTCGACGATGATTATAATAATTAAATCATAATTCAATCTCTAAAAAAGTGAATAAATCAATCAATAAATAAAATATAAAAATATTTAAAATAAGTGTATATATATACCCTAAAATTTACAGAATAATTTTTAATTCAAATTATCTGAACTGATAAATATATTTATTTTATATAATTTACAATATTTTTTAATTAATTATCGACAGCACTTATCAATCTACATTACCGACTGAATTTTCAAATAACTCCTCGATATGCCGCTAAACCAGTGGCGGCGCTGCTATTTAGAATAAATTCACCCTCGCGAACTAGTATGGCTACGCGAACGGGTTATTCCATAATGAAGTTTTGAAAATTTAATTAAAAATAATCGTTGTCGTATGTTCAGTGAATAGTGAACGTCAACTTGTGATTACAAGTATTATTTCCGGTTTGTGGACTTGTGTTATCTACATCGAAGATATACTCAGCGTAATCACAAATTCGATGTAAGTACGGAGATCGGCATTCATTTTTTTTTTCCATCAACGCGTCGAAAACTCGGTGATTTCAGTATCATCTCTTATATATGTATTATGTATATATAATATATAATAGTATATATCTATGTATATATTAGGTTAGCTGAATGTTGTTACTAACCAACGAAAAATGGATTTATTTGTAATCATTGAAATATATTACCGCCAAATCAATAA
>JAQQBR010001833.1:7034844-7059908 GCA_030347285.1 Microctonus hyperodae
CGACAATTAGTGAATTTAATGAATATTATATGTACATAACCTTGAATTTTCTATTATTATAATTATCTGTTAATTCATTTCACTGTTAGAAAAATCCAATTTGCTAATTTATGCAATAATTGGACAAAATAAAAATTATTTGTATAAAATTCGTGAAGCCGAATTTAAAAAACCCCATTAATAATATTTTTCACTTGAGAAAAAAATTTTCTCATAAATATTTATTATAAATAACACTTTGTATTTTCACCAGATGTTCTTATGGTTACTGCGTAAAATAATTTGACCATTTTACGTATTTTTTACCTATTTATACATATTATTTATGATTAATCAGAATTCAGAATTATAGTAAGAGAATTGATTGACTATCTATGATTTTATTTGTGATTCTGCAATAATATTGAAAGAAAGAATTTAAAAAACAAATTTATTTAATATGAAGTTTCCTGTGTCACAAACTGGCAATGACCAATCAATAAACTGTATCTTATTTCTTGTGTGGATAAAATATTATATTGCACTGAAATTAAAATGTTTACAGTCAGTTGAAAATTATTCAACAACTACATAACACGAGAGCATATATTTTTTTTTTATAATTAAAAATATATGTGGATATATTTATGATGTAAATTGAAGAAATATATGCGCGTTCCTTTTGTTAACAAAGGGCAATTTGCTGCATTTAAATTAGAAAGTAAAACAGTTAAGATAAATAATAACAATATAGATCCATGGATCATTTTTTATGAACTGTGGTGCTATTATTTTGTGCAAGATATTTTTATTTATAAGATTTTATTGATATCAAATATTTTTAATGAAACTCCAATACTCAATCAATGATTAATATAAATAATAATTAATATAAATTTCTCATAAAAAGAAATTATTACAGTATAAAATTTTTATCAGTTAGTTTTTATTTCTTCAAGCAGAATTCGAATATATACATACAAGTACAGGCATATATGTATAAGTGTATGTGTTTATTTATTTATATTTTCTGCTGTTCTTTTTTATTCAATTTATTGGCGATTTTATATAATAAGAATTTTCTCTACACTTGAAATAGCGTCCAATTGGACTACGCATCCCTTAAAAACGTTCTCAACATGCCCTAACTAAGAAAAAAAACAAGATTTTGCTGGCTTGAGAAAGGACTCGAAAAAAAAAAAATTGCTTAAGAAATAAAACAAAACATAAAAAAAAAAATATGCAAAATTGGAACCAACCATGGCAAGTATCAGCTGGTACACCTGCTGGAACGATGCCACAACCACCAACTGCACCAGGATATCCTCAGAGTGGAACTGATCCAATGGCAGTAATGCAAGCTAATATGCAATATTTTAATCAACCAGTAAGTACATTTCTCTGTTTTATTATTGAAATATTTCCATTCGTTTATGTATTATTTATCTAAATATTTTTATCAGAGATTGAATTATATTTTTCTTCATTCGTTTATACTCTGTAGATAACTAATAAAAATTGGATACTAATGTAAAATAAATTAAAAATAGGCACCTAGCGGATACACAACTGAACAATGGGCGGCAGCTCAACAGCAGAATTGGAATCAGTGGCAACAATATCAACAACAATATCAACAATGGCAGGCTCAATATGGCGCAAAGGTATAAGAGTCATCTACAGAAAATTAATAAATGTTGAATAAAAAGAATTCAATGGCAGTAATGAAAATAATCGAAACAATTTTTCTCATAATTGTTGGCAATTAAACAAAAATTATTGTGATAAACTATCGTGGTAACCGGCATCGCAGAAGATATATTGATTTATTTGCAGTATCAAGAAACCATAAAGCAGATGTCGGCGTCTGGTTTGAGCGGATATCCACTGGTGCCACCAGTGATGCCACCGCCACTTCCTAAAGAAGACACTACCACCAAGCCACCGTTACCACCTGATAACGCGAATTCGTATTCGTTCGGTAATTCGATTCCACCACATCAAAACAATCTTCCCCTGTTTTCAAAACCACCTGGTAATCCACCTTTACCTCTTGGACAACCACCACCACCTCCCGACAATCCTCCACCGTCAAACGATAATTATACGGCCACAAAACGCAGTGCAAGTAATAGTCTTACTTCAGATAGTGCAAAAAAACCGAAGAACGAAGATGATGAGCTCAGTCATACGGAAAAAACATTTGATGCTCAATTTAAAGAATGGGAAGAACAGTTTAATAAGTGGAAATTACAAAATGCTAATCATCCAGATAAGGTAAGTTAATATTTTATATTTAATCCATTACACAATTGAAGTAATTAATTTATTTTTATAGTAAATATTCAATTGAATAATAAATTATGATTATAAATACTGTGATGTTATATGTAAATAATAAATTATAAATTTCAGGCGCAGTATAAACAGTATGAAGCAAAGTGGACATCGTGGCGTGAAAAATTGATTGAACGTCGTGAACAAATGAGAAAAAAACGCGAAGCGCAAAAAGCAAAAGCTGAATCTGAAAAGAAAAAATCATTGCCGGGCAATGATAAATTACTCAATATATTAACCAATACAGAGAATCAAGGTTTAATAAATAATCTCTTAGGCATTGGAAAGACACTGGGATTATCAGGGAAAGATAATACACCAAGTCATATAACACAATCGTCATCTTCATCATCATCAATCACAACATTAACAACATCAGTTAATGCACAAAGTACAGATCAACAATCTACAATTTCTGGTGTACCCACAACCATGACATCCGATATGACACAACAAGCATGGGCAGCACAACAGTGGGCAGCACAATATAATATTGCCACAATGACTGCTATACCACCCTTCCAAACATATCAATCAACAGCAGTTCCACCACCAACGATGACCAATACTCAACCTATGATGCCACCAAACATTCATGGTTTTAATCAAATGCAGCCAATGGGGGTTATTCCAAATACCAACATTAATTTTTCACAACCACCACCAGGATTTCCGCCGAATCCACATTCAATGAATTCACAAACACCAGCAGAATCATCAACAACCTCTCGCGATGGAAATTCGCAATACAGACGTGATGGAGATATGTCGTCAAATGCTCCGTTCAATAGAGGCGATTCGTATGACCAATCAAATAATAATAAATTTAATTCAGATCGCTTTGATAAAAACGATCGTGATCGATTGCGATCCAATGATACATTTGATCGTGATGGACCTAAAAGGTTTAATCGAGATGATCGTAATGATTTTGGTAATGATAATTTAAGACGCGATGAACCATCATCACGTGAGTTTAGTGGGGGCGGTGGAAATCGTGGTCCTAACAATGATTTTCATTCTGGCGATTTTTATGGTTCACGAGAGCGGTCAAATGATAGGAATTATGATGATGATAGATCTGGTCGAAATGAAGGAAGATTTAATGATCGAGATAATTTTGGAGCGTCAAATAAGGAATCGTTTAATTCTAATTTTGATCGGGATCAACGTCCAAATGATCGTTTTAAATCTGATCGGTTTTCTTCAAATGATCAGTTTAATGATGATCGATTTCCCAATGATCGCTTTGGATCTGATCGTTCTCTGTCTAATGATCGATTTTCTTCTGATAGATTTGGCTCAAATCAAAACCGATTGGACTCACGTGACTCTATGGACAGACGAGATAATTTTGGAAATAATAATCGTAATATGGGTCAGAGTAATAATCGTTTTGAACAACCGCCGAAAGAAGAAATGCCAGCTGAATTGAAAAAATTAATGGAAAAACGACGAACAGCAATGGATGTGTTTAAACCTTCTAGTAACTTCTTGGCACCAGAAAAATCCAAAACTAATTTTGGATCTTTAAGTGAGAGTTTTAAGAAAATTACAGGTGATTCTCCATTTTTACCCAGAGAACGCACGAATGAATTTGGACGTGATCGAGGTCTTGGATCTGGATCTGGATCTGGACTTGGGCCCCCACTAGACAGTTTTCGAAGTTCTGGTGGTTTCAGTGGGCCTGATAATAGATCTCGCGACGAATTTCGTGATCGGGGACCATCTGATTTCCGCACACGAGGTCTTGGTGATTTTGACACGCGCCTTGACACTGGTGGACTACGTAGATCCAATGATTTCAATTCTCGAGGAAATAATCTTGGTTCACAGAATAAAGATCAAGATTTGGGAAAAAATCGTGGTTTTGGAAATTTCAACAATCGCATTGAAATATCTCCGTGGGAAAATCAACCTCCTTTGGCTGGTCCTCCATTAGAACGTCCACCTCGAGTAGGATTTGGAGATTTTAGAAGTCGACCAGAATTAATTCCAAGAGATAATCAATCGCCTCAGCATTCTCAACCACCAGAAGAACCATCTATTAAAACAGATGATGGTGAAAAGAAACGTGAGCCCGTTGCGGATTCAGAAAAAAATATTCCACCGTTAGAAATACCACCGTGGATGGACCCACAAATTATGAAAAATCCAATAACTGAAGGGGAGTCAACAAATCCAAACCCTCCATCAATGAATGAATTGCAACCACCAAGCGATACTGAAATACCGGAAAAACCGTCAGTCGATGAGAACAGCAAAGAACCAATTACAGAGCCCGTGAAAAAACCAGAAGGATTACCTTTTATGGGAGAGAATGATCCAAAGCCCGAAGATCTGAATATGGAACCACCACCAGAATTACCGGATTTAGGTCCAATAAAAGGACCTGATAATGTACCATTCAATTCAAAAGGATCCGGCGCTCCTGATCGTTCTAATTTTTTCAACGATTCCTTTGAAGGGAGAAGAATGCCTCTCCAGTCACGAGGACCTGATTCAATTGGTTCTCGAGCATCTGAAAATGACAAATTTCAACCGCCATCATTGCTTTTTGATCCAAAACATAGTAATAATTCTCGTGGAGGCCCATCAAATTTATTACCTTCCCGAATTTCTAACGACGGACCTTTTGGCGCACACAATATTAATGAATCACCATTTAATCAGAGAGGTCCCAACGTCCCACCATTTAATCAGAGAGGACTTGAAGAACCGCCTTTTGGACAAAGAGGTCTCAACGAGCCACCATTTGATCAGAGAGGCCCTAACGAGCCACTTTTTGGACAAAGAGGCCCTAATGAGCCTCTATTCAATCAAAGAGGTCCCAACGAACCTCCATTTGGTCAGAGAGGTCCTAATGAACTACCCTTCGGGCAAAGAGGTCCTAACGAGCCACATTTTGGACAAAGAGGTTCTAACGAGCCTTCATTCGGTCAAAGAGGACCCAACGAACCGCCATTTGATCAGAGAGGTCTCAATGAACCACCGTTCAGGCAAAGAGGTCCTAACGAACCGCCATTCGGACAAAGAGGTCCGAACGATTTACCGTTTGGACAAAGAGGTCCTAACGATTTACCATTTGGTCAGAGGGGTCCTAACGATTTACCATTTGGTCAGAGGGGTCCCAATGATCTACCATTTGGTCAAAGAGGCCCTAACAGCGGTCCCTTTGGTTTACGTGATGGTCCATTTGAACGGGAATCGAATGTACCACCATTTGGATTAAATCATGGGCCTGGATTCGGACCGCGGGGTCCAGATAATTTTCCGCAGCGCGATGCGCCATTTGGTCCGCGTGATTTTAATGATGGTCCTATGGGACCAAATCAAGGACCTGGTTTTGGACCACGAGGTCCAGATAATTTTCCACAACGTGATGTGCCTTTTGGTCCACGTGATTTCAACGATCGTCCGCCATTTAGACCGCAAGGTCCTGATGATTCGTTTATGCCGCGTGGACAAAATAATATGCCTTTTAACTTACCACCAAATGACAATGGACCGAAAAATAAAATTCCTTCACTTTTATCGTTTAAATTCGATGGACCCCTGAATCTTCAGGAACCTCGTGACTCCATGATGGATTTAGATCGACCATTCGACAGACCATTTAGAAATGACAATAGTAGGCCGACATTTGCTCCACCTTCTATGGAAGAATCACGTTCATCATTCCAAAATGATCGAGATATGTCCATGCGATCTATTTTACCAAGAAATGAATGCCGCATTGACAACAATAATGCTGGATCTGCATTTGGTCCTGGGTTAGCTCTGTCACAACGTGAATTTGATCAGGGTTTTAATCGACCGCCCGATCTACTTGGACCAGGACGACCATCTTTTGGCCCAAACAATCCAGCCATGAGGGAACTACCTGATGATATTTCATCAGCCGTCATGGATCCTTCACAGGATGACAGAGATCCGTTTTCAAGACGACCAAAAAATCATCCAGGTTTTAGACGTAGTGGACCAGTTCGTCAAGAATTTTGCATTGAAAAACAATTTAATTATAATCATGGTGGTGGTGCACCCGATGAAATATTTACTGAATTTGTACCTTCTAAAGTCATTGATTACGGAAACATTCGACGACCATCTGCTGAAAATTACATAAAGCCATTACAATGTTTTGATTATGGTCATGGTTCCATTAAACCCAATGTAATTAATCATGAAATTTTTCCAAGGATTGAATTCAAGCATTGGTTGGAGAATGATCATAATTTGAAAGAATATAATGATAGTTTGAAAGCATATGAAAATCAGAAAAAAATGATGAAAATGCCAGAACGAAAACCGCGAAGGGAGAGAGATATGGAAATTAATCCAGTTTGGAGATATGAAGAGCAAAAACAATTTGACGGATATCGATCGTCGTGGGAACGAAATGAAAAATCATGGAGGGATCCACCGCGGAATGTAAAAGAACCAAGAGATTACAAGCCATCAAAAGAGAGCAAAGACAGTAATAGGGGAAAGCGAAGAAGAGAAAAATCATGGGATAGAGAAACTGAAACGCATCGCGAGGAACGCGTACCAAGGAGCAATAGCGAAGGTAATTTTATTTCTTGCGATGCATTTCAGTCATCTGATTCAGTAAAAAAAAAATATATGTACATATGTACAATATATTCCGTTTAGGAAATTTTTTTTTTATTTGTTTACAATTTTGCTGAGTTTAACATTTTGTAATTTCTGTTTTTGTGCAAACAGACAGGACACATGATAAAGTCGACAAGACACGAAAGGATTCAAATACAGATTATAGCAAAAGTGATGAAAGGTAAAAATATGAGAAAATTAGAATTTTAATTTTCCAATTTTTGAATTATTTATTTTTGGCATTTTTCTAAAAATTTTTGTATTATTATTGTACGAAATTTTGCGTCGCATTCGATAAAACTATTTGGAGAACAAATTTTAACCAATATTAATACAAAAATTCAGTGAATTAATAGCTAAAAATAATAAAAAAAAAAAAATCTTTAAGTGATATCTAAATAATAAAATCCCAGTAAGAGAAATTGAATGAATGAAAGTGTACATCAATTTTGATAGATCTAAAGGGAATGTAAGCCGACAAGAGAATCCAATGAACAATCCCATCAGGTCAACAACCCAGGAACCCAGGTATGATTCTTCTTCATCACTTTAGATCAATTGATAGTATATCAAAACGTTCCAACGTTCAATTATCCATATTTACATACATAGTTTTTTTTTTCACCGGTATAAATATCCGATAATACACGTGAGAATTACATTTCTCACATTTTTCTCCCAGAGGAAAAAATAAAGAAAAAATTAAAATGAGTGAAATACTTTCGAGAGGCCATTTTAAAGCAACATTCAATTGCAGGCGAAATCTCGTTCGTTATCCATATTCTCTTGGCATCTATCATGATATTTTATTGGGAATGAAAATGAAAATTAGTTGTTACTACTTAAGGCAGTATTCTGATATAAACAAATGATTTTAAAACAGACCTTTTATACAATTATTCCATCAAAAGGGGAAAAAAGAAAAGGAATGAACCGGCGTTTAAGTTAAAATACAATCTTAAAAATATTGCTGCGCTGTGCGCGCAAATACAAATTGATACCAAAAAATCTGTGCTCTTAATATTCATAGGCATTTTCATTTATTTTGCATTTAGTTGCTACGTGAAATTCATTTTACAATTCATCGTAATATTAATACCATTGCGTTGATGAACCCAAATTTTTACGTTTTATAAACGTAATATAACCCTTATTCTCAAATGAATTGTCCACTTTTGGCTCATCATATTCATCCAATTATCTCACACTAACTTCATCTTTTTATAAATATATCTTGAATAATAAAATGTATTCAAATTTGATATACAAAATACATCGTTTTTATAAAATATTAATTTTAAGGAAACGGCCATTATTTGTGCCCGACGATTTTAAAAATTTGAAACATAAAATAGTTTATAATTAAATCAACGTCCGTTTATCGTGAAAAATCACGCATAATATTTTGGCCATCAATTAAATTGCGAGTTTCACTTGTTTTTCTTTTCTTTTTATGCGTTATTGTTATTTTTCAATTTGTTGTCAATTGTTGTGCATAACTGTACAATCATTTACAGCATTGTGTATAATATTTTCCCCACAATAATATGCCATTGCTTTTGTTACAGCAAACAAGATGTTACAATCGTGGCTGAGGAACCACCGAAGACCATGGAATTATCGAAGCCATCTAACATCACAATGGTCGATGATCTATTGTGTTCACCTGGTCGTCAGAACAGACCACCAAAAATAGCAATAATCCTCAGAGGACCACCTGGAAGTGGAAAATCATTTGTCGCTAAACTTATTAAGGTTAGATAGAATTAAATTCAATTAAAAATTATATTTAATATCATTACAATCAAATAATTGATAATAAAATTTATATTCATTTTTATTTTTAGGATAAAGAATTAGAACAAGGTGGCTCTGCGCCAAGAATTCTTAGTCTTGATGATTATTTTCTTACGGAAAAAGAAGTAGAAAGTGTGGATGATAATGGCAAAAAAGTTATTAACAAAGTTAGTAATATTTATGTAATATAAAAATTGATCATGAGATTTTTTTTTTTTATTGAAAATTATTCTTTCAATTGTACCTTTTTTTAGGACATGGTGTATGAATATGAAGAAGCAATGGAATCAAGTTATATATCATCACTAGTTAAAGCTTTCAAAAAAAATATTATTGATGGTTACTTCAATTTTATTATATTGGATTGTATCAATGAGAAAATAGCAGATTATGAAGAAATGTGGAGTTTTGCTAAGACAAAAGGCTTTCGAGTGAGTTATTTATTTTGTAATAATTTTTCATCTCAATACAATGAGGTTTATAATTATTTTTTTATTCTTTAGGTATATGTATGTGAAATGGAAATGGATGTACAAATATGTCTTAAACGTAATGTTCATAAACGTACAGAAGATGAAATAAATAGAATTGTTGATTACTTTGAGCCAACTCCAAATTATCATCAAATATTGGATGTTGCATCACTTCTGCAGGAACAAGCTATTCAAGAAGTATGTATGCATGAAAAGAAAATTAATAAATTGAAGAAATCATAATTATTGACAATCGTTTATTTATGTAATTATTATAAATGATTTATCACAGGTGCAAATGGAGGAAGCTGAAATAACTCAGAGCGAAACTAAAGAAACTGATGGAAATGATGATAGTCAAGACAGTCAAGATGACGTCAATCCAACGGTAAATAAAAAATAAATCATTTTTATGATATAATTAATAATCAGAAATTTTGTATTATGCATTAATAAAAAATTAATTCACTGTAGGCCGTTAGTAAATGGGAAAAAATGGAAGCAGAGGATAAATTAGGTGAGTAGAAAGCTCAATTAAAGCTTATAATTATTTGTATTTCAATAAATTTTATATAATTATTTATAAAAATATTTTTTATATTTTGATTATAGATCGCTTAGACGGATTGGCAAAGCGTAAAAATGAGGGAAAGCCACAGACAATGGAAGACTTTCTACAAGTCCCTGATTATTATAATATGGAAGATACGTCTGGAAAAAAACGAGTATGTAATAATCATACGATGAATAATATTAATAATTAATGATAATATTGAATTGAAAATTATTGTTTGTGTAGGTACGTTGGGCAGATTTAGAGGAACGAAAGGAGCAAGAAAAAATGCGCGCAGTGGGATTCGTTGTCGGTCAAACAAATTGGAATCGAATGATGGATCCAACGAAAGGTGGCAGCGCTCTTACACGGACCAAGTACATATAATTGAACATTTTTCACATCATTGATCACACGATGCAAATAATTTTGTTTACAATGTTTATAATTATCGTGATATTACCGATATTCCTCCAATTTCTTCCACCTTTTTTTTACACTCGCCCTATCGTGTATGTAATTAGTCATTTTTACGTAGCTTTTTATCATGAGCAACCGAGTATTTTACGCCATTGATACGTTATATTAGTAAACTATCAGTTTTTAGTTGTGTATAGTTTGATGAAACTATTTTTTTTTATCTATTCGCATGCATTAAAATGTAACTTGATACATTAATATTTTTTTTTTTTAATTCAAGTGCATATGTATGTGCGTATGTCTAGCAAAAATAATAATTTAATCTATCAATCATATACACGTATTCAATCGTTTGTATTCCAGGTTTTTCAACTCAGCGTAACATCATCCACGTGATTAGATGAAAAATTCGCGATCGTGAAAATTAAAATAGACGAACAATATATTTAAAAAAAAAGTACGATCTATTCGTAGTAATTAGTAATCAATTCTGCTCCCCTTCTTCCCCCAAAATAAAAAAAAATGTATTAATTACGTTATAATTATAATAACTAATAATTTAATATCGATATTAGAATGAATATCGTGCGATCTAATATTCAAAATAAATTTCGTTTCTTTACGATATCACAAAAAAAAGTGTTATTGATATTTAATCCATCGATAAATTATTATTTTAGTATTCTTTAGAGAATCACTCAGCTCGTAAAAAATTATTGATGCTTTCCTTCTTGCAATTGTACTCTGGCGGACATTGTTTCATGGCACCGTATTCGATAGCTTTTCGAAAATTTCCCAGTGCTTTATCGTATGATTTATTCATGGGAACAACTCTGCAAATAAGAAAGCAAATGATAATTTACGAATATAGAGAAATTACTTATGAAGAAATGAATTTTTTACTCTGGCATTAATTTCATCGTTTGAACAATAATCTCAACAGCGTCTAAATAATCCCTTGCAGTATTTGGCACTTCACAAGCCGCACGATAAAGACATTTATCACTAATTAAATAGCCGAGTGCAAGAGATATTTCCTCTTCAGTCACAATATTGTCTAAAAATAAGAACATAAAGAAAAAAAATTGTTGATGAAGAAATATTAAATCATCATGAATTATAAAACTATATTTTCGATTATTACCTGAATCAAGTCCACGACTTTTTTCATCATTATTACTTCCGATAAAATTAGCACCAAACACCACTGCTTTCAACACCATCAGAAGTAACAAATTGGAAAGATTTAAGTTCAGCATCTGTAAAAAATCACAGGAAGCTGTTAAAAATATTAAAAGCACACAAATTACAATTTGTAATTAAAATATAATTCTTCACACATGCCTGATTTGTATTCTTTGATCTATCAACTAATTCTTTTGCTATTTCTACCAGTATTGACCCAGTGGAAGGTTGACGTCGTGTTTCCCTTTCAAAGATTACATTTCCAGCGCAATGTGTTGACAATCCAGCAAGAAATATTGTCACAATGAAGACTGTATTGCTGTACCGATTCATCGTCGTGTGATTTGATCTGTGGTGTTGATAAACAGAAGAAAAAAACAATAATAAAACCAATGGGGAAAAAAATTTATCACTGATTGCACTGAGTTCGATGTTGTTGCTGAGGTAAGACAACGAGCGAATGAAATATCTTAATCTTGATCCGACTTTTTTATAAAAAGCGATGCAGCTGTCAGGATGATCATTAAAAATTTATCCATGTGAACCCAACTAGAAAATCATTCGCCACACATGTCCTTTCATTTTTTCTACACTGTGACAAATGCCACGCATTGATGATTAGACAGAGTCGTATATACTTCACGTGTGCTTTCTCGCTAAATTTGGCGGAAATAATTGAGTGAAAATCCTGGTTTAAAGAACCACTTTTACTTAATAACTAATATTCAGAGCGTTGCCTCATTAAAAAATACTTAAAAAAAAAAGATATCATTTATTGTCAATGCGTCAGACAGTTGACATTTAATTTGTCTGTTCTCACAAATATTCACAGTGAAATTTTGATTTAATATTTATGATAAATATTTTCATCACAATTAAAATTTAATTATTTCATGTTCATCATTTTATTAAGATTTATTGAATTGAAATTTATGAGTGATAGAGAAGAGTTATGGTGTGCATATTTGTGCTTGAAATTCAATTGTGATGTAATAGGTTTTGCTATCGTTCCAAGACTGAAGTTGGAATTCTATAAAATCCCACTGTGACTGATCGATATCGCATCGCGCATTTAAATATTCACCCCATATCAATATTAATAATCCACTAGTGGAAAAAAGTTTTATGAAATAGATTTATGAATTTGATATACCATGAAAGATTGGAAATGATAAAAAATTTGTTATCATTTTTCAAAGTATCTTCATCAATCGATGGATAATTGTGAGACATCAAGTATAAAAAAACAGCTGCATATTTTGCAATAATTATATCTAGCAGTGTTCAAATTTTTTTATACATAAAAAATATCAATCATATAAATTTAATATTTTTTTTCTCAAGAAAAAATATTTATATATTTCATGTAAAAGTTTTTTTTACATTGTATGCGCTATTTTTCTTTGTTTCACTGTCAACAACATTGACAAATAACCAACAGACGTTTTCAACACCTACAACAAAATATCAGCTAATCATTTATAGAAAAAAAAATATAATAATTTAAATAATTAACCTTTGAATATTAAACTTACAACGATGAAGAGATGAATAGAAAATGTACAAAACTTTCCAGCTGATAATGTAAGTGCTTTTCGTGAACGATGCCCTACAAGCATCAGCCATCTTGATTGTTGAGGTCGCAAATTGTACCAATTACTTTCGTAAAAAGTTTGACTGAGATATGTGCTCTAAAATAAAATTACTGTTAATTACTAATACCCTGAATTTTCTTGCTAAAATTACTTTTATCAAAAAGGCGATTGAATTAATTTTACACTAACTTCATATGAGAGATAATCGCCAACGTAACAGTAAACATAAAGATGTAGAGATGTGTAAATGACATAAACGATTGAGAAAAGCAATTCGAGAATAGAGATGTTGATAGATGATTTGTTTATCAAGCTCTAAAATCGATTTAATCAATCATGTAAATAAAAATAAATATTGAATAACTAAATATTTCCCACCCCGATAATTGAATATCCTTGAAAACAAAATGTCAGAGTACATATAAGCATCTGAAGAAGTAATACTTTGTTGAATGAGTTCTCAATTCTGTCACTCAATCTGTGAAAATAGAGTAACTAATAAAAATTATTGAACAAAGAAATCAAATGAATTATTATAGAGAAAAAAGAAAAATTAATTTCACTGATTAAATTGTTCATGGCGTTTAATTATGGCGGAGAATTTTTTTAAAAAGGTCTTTGAATCCTTTTGGTTTTTTTCATTGACAAGATTTTTCAATGATATTCCAACAACTCTCAATTGACCACAAATATGTAATATCATCGCGGAAATAAATGTATCGAATGTTGCATACGATGTCATACAAAAAAACGTTGTAATACATTGAGCGATCCAAGTGGGCAAAAAATATTTCAATTTTTTTGTATCATATGGAAAATATGCTGGATGTGGTAAACCAATTGATAAACGTGGATCGAGATCTGTTCGTTTACTCATCTCCAAGCCAACCCATATCTAAAATTATATCAATTACTAATTAATAAAAAATAAAAAATTAATTAAAAGATTACTCGAAATATGATGTAAGCAACGAAAAGCGTGCTGGTGAGTATTGTAGATGCGACTGAAATTTTATGACTAATTTTCGCAGTTTTCATCATTGCTTGACGCTCTTCAATTACTCTGGGAGCTTTCCAATCCTCAGCCATCATATCAATCATCGTAGACAGCACTTAAATCCGAAAAAAGAAAAATATTAAAACTATATATTTAATTCGGAAATAACAAAAATTATTTCAATCATTTTGTAATTCACCCTTTTTGTAATAACGAAAAATGAAAATTTTGAGCATGGCTAGCAACAAAGGTCCATTGACAGACATACATTCAATAACTGCATCCATATCACCCCAATATATACATATACTTGCTGTTTGTGGTGCATATATAACCAAGAAAATTGTAAACCCACAAATCCATGCTTTTTGTCTGGTAAAAAATCCTGCATTTAATTCAGGCCAGACACCCATTAATTTCAGACTCTTTGGATTCCATCCCATCGCATACTTGAAATCTTGCTTATCAATATCAATTTTTTTATTCAATTTAAAAAGAATAAAATTTAATTTCTCATTATTTTATAAATTTATTGAGTGAAATACCTTCAGGATATTCCATCGGATATTGAGGAAAATTATTTTAAGCTCGGAAGCAGACGATAAATACTTTATTGAATATATAAACGTTAGCTAGTTCATATCACTTTCATTCATCTCCTGTATGGAGGATTTAGGAATGTACTAAAGCTATACACTGAGATTATTTACCTCAGGGTAGATATGATATTATTGAGAGATAGGAAATTGCATAATGGAAAGATGTTTGATAAAGATAATTGAACATGCAATAAGTTCGATCCATCGACCACTTTGTATTTTAGAGTGGGGGAGTTCAGAAAATAATTATTTTGAGCTAACAGTCTTGAAGTGTTCGTCATTGAATGAGGAATACTTTTGTCATAAAATAAATTCGTTCAACAATCAATCTACACGTATTAACAATTTTTTTTTCTTTCGTTTATTCACTTGATATCTATTATGACAATCGCCCAAATTTAATTGATTTAATAGATAATAAGTAAATAGATAGATAAAAAAATTAAGGTCGTGTCAGATATTTTTGTGAATTTATTAATTTTATCAATTGAAAAGTTTTAATATTTGTGCTTTATCACAAGGTTATCTATAAAATTTTTTATATTTCTTCATTGCCACCAGTACTGACAGAGCAACAATGGTATTGTTAAAAATTTTTTCATTGACCTATTTATTTGATGAATATGTAAATATATGTATGAAGTTGTTTGAATATATGAATAATAAACTATTTTAATTCATCAGAAAATTGTTAGTAATATTGTATAAAAGAATAATGCTAATGTTAATACTGGTTATATTGAGAAAATGTGAATACATTGTATGTCAATTTTATTCTTAAACAAATAACAATCTTGGAAAGTTTCAGTGTATTCCAGTAAAGTGCTGTTTTTTTATTCTGTCATTCAACTTTTTGTAGGTCTTATAAGAAACATTTAATTAAATACAATTTAAAAATAAATTATAGGAGTTTACAATGTTATAAATAATTTTTCCGACAGTATACAATTGATATAATAATTTTATTGATAAAAAAAAAATTTTATTTCATTTACATTAAATTGCTCAATTATTGGTACAATATTTATTAATATTTTGCTCACTCATTCTCGTTCTTTTTATCTTTCTTTCAATTAATATGATTAATACCCAGATTCTCAATGAAACCATAGGATAAAATAAATATAAAATATATATTTATGTACGTTTATATGTATATATATATATATATATCTTTTGCACATTCATTCTTAATGATTAATTAAATAACAATAACCATCTTCGCAAATATATATTTTTTTTTACAGTCTGGCGTTCATTTAAACGCTTTTAAAATCATCTATGGGAATTTATTTGAGGTCCCAAATAATAGCCTCGTAAAATGCGGCCACTCGAATCTAAAATATAATTTATATATTAAATTCACTGTGAATATTGTTCTCCATCCCAAATATAAATTAATCATCCTTTTTATTTTGCAATCAAATAAAATTCACATATAACTCTACATGTTCATCTACCTTATTTTTTTTTCTTCCTTCAGAATAATGAATAATCATCGTTAGAAGAAGACGTTACCAGGTCGCGCCTGTGGGCAAATAAATCTCGAACAATCGTGCCTCCTCACGGCCTCCATGACCTCGTGGAAATGATTGGACACCTGCTGTGCTGCTTGAGGTTGTATTCTATGAAACAACAGCAGAGCGAATCGAATGGTCAGAAATATATTAGAGATAAACATTTGATGGTTTAGAAAGCGTTAAAAGGGTGTCGAACATTCGTGTTTGTCATATTATAATGACGTATAGAATTATTAATAATAGAATAAATTAAAAGTTAAATAAATTTGCACAAAGTTGTTAAAAAATGAAAATAGTACAGAGAAAAAATTCGATAGATTTTTGTTTGGTAATGAATGAAAAAATAATCTATGTAAATTAGCAACTGATTATGTTTGTTTTGTTTTATTTTTCTTTTTTATTATTTTTCGTTGGTCAACACGGTCAATTAACAAGTGCACGATTGCCGTTGAGAAACTGTGTTAAGAGGTAAAAGTTGAATCAGTCAGTGGGCCGTTAGTGCGTGCGAGCGAAAGCTGCGAAGAAGAAAGTTATCCCATGCAACACAGTCAACGCACATTGTTGGACTCGCTCACACTGTCTTGATGGTAGTGGTAGTAATCGGCACATACCTCAACGTTATTGGCACGAGCCATTGAGAATTGAATGAAACGTGTTTTATGAATGTAAGCAACTAAAATTCTGTGTTGGATATATTTATAAATATGTGTATGTTTGTGTGGCACTGCCATATCAAAGTCCTCCTAACAATTATCATACACCTGCCTATATTTTGTATTTAAATGGCTTTAAAATGAACTCGAGCCTCTTGTTTAGTGTCAAGAATAATTGTTTACTCAAGTATAATGAAATAAATATGACGAATAATAGTTATTGATGGTATATAGATTATTATACTTACAAATGAAGAAGTGAATCCATGCTTTTTTCCATTGATATTGACGTGTCAGTAGTACGTTGAATCATTACATCGCAAAATATTCTCTTTGCACAAGGTGTATTTGACCAATCACCGTCAATATGAGCGACCTCAATGACCTCGGAATTTTCTAAATTCTGAAGCGCATCCTCAAGTTCTCTGTCACTCTCTACACTACGACGATTTCTTTTTGCTGTTTTCTCATCATTTAAATTCAATTCAGTTGCTGATGTTAAATCGTCATTGAGTAACAAGACAATGTTGTTGTCATTGCGTAAATTATTCTTGATTGGTACATCAATTTCAATTATATCCAACATGGAATCTGCACCAGTTCGACGAAATTGTCGGCGTTCAATTAATTCTTTTGATTCGTCATTAATTTGGATACCTCGTTTTTTTCGTGTGTCTTTTTTCATTGTGTAATTTATTTCATCGATAATTGGATTTATTCTTGGATTTATAATTTTATCATTACTAATATTGTCTTCGACATTTACTAAAAAACCGCCGTCATTCTCACGAGAATTAATTTGATCGTTTTGTAAATTTTCATTGTCATTTTCAGAACTGCCAGGATAATAAATATTCCTTGATGATGCGTCTTGTAATGCGCGTTGATATTCTAAATGCTGCCCATCTTCATTGGATCTCTTCAACACATCAACGTCAAGATAACGACCAACAGCCACAGCGCCAATTCCAAGTGCAGCACCTGATGCAACAAGTCCAAGTGCCGGAATGAGAATAGATGAGCCTGATGCAATAGTTCCAACTTTATCTTCTGCTTGATGGCCTCTTGATAATCCTAAATTTTCAGATATCTTGCGAGTTGCTTCAACAAGTGGATCAAATACCGGTTTTGTTAATTGCGATACTCTCTCAACACCTGTAGAAAATTGATTCTTTAAATTTTCCGACATTTTCACCCAGAATGGCGGCTCAACGTGTTGTTTAAGTCCATAAAAATGTTGATTTGGATAGTAATTCTTTGAATTATATGAATCAACAATATTTTTATTATTCAATACATATTTTTTCTTATGCCGTTGTTCAGCATATGAATTTTGATTATCAGAATGATATTCAGCGCGTTTTTTTTCATTACGCAAAATTTTAGCACGTTGAACACCGAGCTCTGGATGAGCGTATTGCAACACTGGCACACGTGATCCCGGTTTGATTGTTAATGGAACAATCCGTTGACTTTCAGGCGTATACATTTGTGAATTTGGATATGATTGAGCGCCATCGGGATGAAGCATACGCTTTTGAATATTTGAACGATAATTTTCATTGCTTGTTTCGTATACTTCGGCTTTCAATGCTGCATTCCGATGAGTCTGCGGCTCCCATTCAAAGTATACATTATGATGTGGCTGATCTTGATCGAAGTTTCGGCCGTACCTGCGAAGCCAGAGTTCCGGGGTTAACGCCTGTTGCTGGCTCGTGCTGTTCGAAACAACGTTTCACGTCTGTCTGTCTGTCCATGTACTCTTGATGCTCATAAATTCAACTTAATGATCGTCACTTTATCGTCAACATTACACAATTCAGTAACAAAAACAGTTTTGAAAAATAAAAAATAAATAAAGTGATTTACACTGATATAAATAAGAAGAAAAAAATATCACGATTAAATTCAATTTACACACAATGAAGTGACGGACATTTTATGTTGAATATTCATATACATAATTATTTAAATATTTAGACTTACCTGCGATTAACATTTTGAATATATCTGTCGAATTTCTGTTGTTCTACATTATTATCAGATGGATTAATGGAATCTGAATTGATTGTAGCACCATCCTGCACCAATACATTATTAATCACTCGAGCATTTCTCCACACTTGAATTTTATCCATTGGATCATCGGGAACACGTCTACCATGAATTACTGGTGTCCCATCAGGATCCAATGACATAGCATTGCGTTCAGTAAAAGTATTAACATTTATTTCTGATCTCACAGTGACCTCAGGTGGTAAATTTTTGCTGCCACTGAATTTCGAATTATTTGTAATAATATTAGCACGAGTTTGTGGTCGAGTTTGATGCTGTGAAACGAAAGTTAATGTATCACTGCTCGACTCTTTATTATCATCAGTATTATTGCTATCATCATTGAGTTGTTTCATTTTTCTATCTTGAAAATTACGCGCAAAAATTAAACCATAATTTGTACGTTGCTTCATTGGCGACTTTGATGGTAAAGGTTTCCAATTGAGATAAGCCTCTGTTGTTGTTGTTGGTGCTGCTGCTGATGTTTCAACGACATCCACTGCTTTTCCATCGACATTGAGGGGGGTCCAGCTTCCGTAATCCATCTTCATGTCATTATTCTGGGAGGTCTGAGTCTCAACTTTAAACGACGTCGACTCGTTTATACCAACTTTCACCGTGCTATTGATTCTCGTCTCATTTGAATCAGAAATATTTTCAAGTTTAATTGTATCGTTGAGGGTTTGGCGTGCATCTTCATGACTTGAATTAAAACTCCCGATATCATTAGACTTCTCCCGACGTTTTACAATTAATGTAGCAATATTTCCTGTTGATGTGCGAACTTTTAGCTCCTCTGTTTCACCTGGTAAACTTCGTGAAACCTTTAGCATTGTCCTGGTATAACTGGGTTTAGGTACTTGGGCTGCATCATTGAGGAAGAGGGTTGATAGCAGGATGAAGATAAATGTCTGAAAAATAAAAAAAAAAAATTTTTTTATATAAATAAAAAATATTTCTTGATTATCATATTTAAATACTTTCATATCCAGTTTAATTTCTATGATAATTAGTGGCCTTCTAGGATATACGTGATTGGTTTTCATGATGGACATACTTTCAATTGAGACAATGCATATGCATTGGATCTTCGTCTGTTTTTCTCTTTTTCCCCTCTCTTTTATTTATAGTAAACATATCAAAACCGATCACGTTAATTATTTCTACGATTTTGCATTGGAAATTAAAATAGTAAAATCGTTTGGAAATTTTTTAAATAATTTTCTACCAACACGTATTTATAAATGGATATTAAATAAATTTTCATATTATTATTCTCTGTATATTTTATTTATTTATTTATTTATTTTCTTTTAATGTAGAGCATAAATTTTAATGTGTAGGAACTGAGGAAAATGGAAATATATATTAATATTTGTGTAAATGTCTGTCATCAAGATGTGAAAATTATAATTCACGGTAGATAGACCAACGATTATATCTATTAAATTCAAATACGTTGCAATCAAGAATAAATAAAGAAATAACTTGCAAACTCATCCGACAGTTGAGAGGAGAGAAATTTAATGGCACCTATTGAATTAGCAATCTAATTCTGTTTCTGTTTTAGTCGTATATTATTCTCGTTTTCTTTTTCTTCATGTCATACAAAATGTCTCAATTTCCCTGATGATATTTCTCTGATATCGCACAATCAACATCGATTGTGGTATTAGAAAATCGTGCTTAGTCGTGTGCCAGCTGACGGTTTACTTTCTGAATCATGTCGTTGAGCACTTTTCATCCTGTCATTGGACCATTAAAATCAATAGAATGTTGGAATAAAATTATTTAATTTTTTTATTAATTCTCTAATATTTCAAGTTCAGCGGGGAAAATCATTGCCAATCAGCATGACAATTAGTTGAACTAGTCGCTTTTGAATTGACAGTATGTCACGGATGAAAAATCGGAGCATCCGGAAAAAGGAAGGGAAAAAAAATGGAAAAAAAAAAGAGACGAGTATCCCTGAACCGTGTCGTATACAAACTAGCTTATACACACAGTGTATATGGTTATAAAGAATTTCCGCTCTACATAAAACGCATCGTCCACGTTAATTACACTGCAATTAAACTAAATCTAATTCTTCTTTATACAATACCCTTAATTATTATCAGTGAACATTCAATCAAGCAAAAAAAGACACAAATAAAAACATCCGAATAAATCAACGTCTCATTAATAAACATTAAAAAAAATTATCAAAATAAATTAATAAACGAAATATTTAATTTACCTGGAACTTCATTTTTATCGTTGTTGCAATACTATTTTCGTCTATATAACAATTCAATATTGATAAATCATGGCACGTTCTATTATAGAAAAAAAAAAAATACAAAAAACGCAGGCACTTTGATTTAAATATATAAAAAAAAATTCAACGTGGGCGAAAACGTTTAATAAAATGTGTAGTATATATCTTTGGTGCACACGATCACCAACTTGTCTGGCACCTGTTGACTCCCGGGCAATACTCACGAGACTGACGGCAACCAGGTCTGTCGACTCACCTCATGTCGTCGTGCGGTGGTTCTCTCTGACCCACTTACTACTCTCTCGCCTCCCTGTGCATACAGTTGTCTCAAGCCCAATACTACACTGGCCAATGTTTTCCGTTGATTGCTCATCTCTCAGGATGTCCCTGCAAATTAACAGTACATGGGTAATATCCATCAAAATCTGTATATACATACATTTATTTGCGCAATAACAACCCTTTTATTTCTTTCCCACTTGGCATGAGAAAAAACTCTGAAATGTGTCATATACAATATCATCATCACATGTTTGTATATATGATTATATAAATTTGAACAATATAACTTTGAAACCGTTACACCTGCAAAATCTTTTCAATTTAAAAATGACCATGTCACGTAACGTTACATTGTCACATCGTTATTTATTATTATATTTTTTTTATTCCCCACCATAATCCAAGCTAAGTATATAATGTTGTTCGTGTATAAAGTAATTTATCAATTGTCGCGCTGGAGAAATGTTGGTGAATAAGAAAAATAAATGGATATAATTGAAAGAATGAGACTCTGTAATTTTGCAAACGATTAATTGCCACAGGGTGAATGTAGTTGCGGGCATTCCTCCGTCGTGTCACGAGTTGCAGTGCCAAGATGTCTACGAATTCGGTGTGTGGCAGCAATGACAGAGTGTATGTGGAAGAGGACCAGACTTGACCAGTGAAAAAGATGAAGAAAAAAAATAATATATATTGAAAAGAATTCGTATAAAGTCAAAGAGATAGAGGGAGAAAGATGCTGATGCAAGTGGCGAAAGAAACGAACGATTTCTCTGATCTGGTTCACGGGAAAGTTCAGGTATACTAATTCACTTACTAATTTACTTTTCAACACGACAACGATATTTTTCGTCGTATCGTTACACGCATACTTTTATCATATCTGTCATTTTTTCATTTTATATTTTCTTTTTTCTTTTCTTTACAGTTGAATGAGTCGAGCACATCATTTGAATGATTGCGTTATGGATCAGATTCAGAGATCAAGTGCCCGTGCGAGCCACACCTGTTTGTCGTCATGGACCGCACGACCACTCACTCAATATGATGGATAATTTCTGTACGCAGGAGACACATGAACAAGTGAGTTCACAGACCCCAAGTGAAAGTTTGTACAATGTGACGAGGAGATGAGCGCTGACCTCGTAGTGACCATTAGAATCTGTTTGAAATAAAAGGAAGATCATGGATCACACGTGCCTATTCGATGATCCTCAATACAGAGGGGAGCAGAGGGTTAATAGTTAATAGTATGTGAGAGAGAAAGAAAGAAAAAAAAAAGGTCGCAACATGACTACAAAATGTGCGGGATTCCGGAGCGAAGAAGAAAGTTGATAGAAAACATGTTGTAAATGATCAGATGATCAAACGCCATTATATCGATGCAAATTTTGCGATATTTACACTGGCTATCTAACATTTATTCTCGTCATTGTTATTATCAATCAATCTACAAATTTCAGCTGTGAGCTCGTTTTTTTTTTTCATTTGCAGTTTTTTTTATTGTTGAGCTGGCGATATTAACGAGCTGAGCCGGAAGAGAGATTGGAGCAGTGAGGAAAAAATTATATGATTTAGTGTTTTTTTGTCTGAGTGAAGAAATAAAAAACGCAATTACCCCGAACTGGCAAATCAGTTCAGTGGGTAAATGAAAACTGTAAAAGAAATTGGAATTAATTCTACATCGTGTTGATGAATGAAAAAATTAATTTTCTTAAAGAAAAAAAAAAAAGTTTATACGTATTGTTAAGTAGTTTTTGAGCATGTAGATATCTTCTTGATTGTCATTAGATTCTTGTTAATTACCTCACGTATGTGTATTCAATTGACTCCAATGGCTTGCCAAGGACTTTAACACCTATTTCCATTGTTATCTATCGTTTTCTTTCTTCAAGACGCACCTGTTCTCCTTGACATATTGGGCATTTATCGAATACATTGTTGGTCGTTCAATTATCCACATGAAGAATCTATTTATATTTGTTGTTACTTGTTTTATAAATTTGTCGAATTATACAAATTGATCAATCACATTCTTCAAGTAACAATGAAAATTATTAATCTATTGCTTGATCAAAATGCAATATGCACATTATAAAATCATATTTAAATTCCAAATGATGCAATAAACAGTTATAAGTGCTTGAAAATGCATTGAACAATTGAAAAAAAAATCGCTGATGTATTTTAAATGATAGAAATATGGAAGGGAAAAAAATTACCACACGATAAATAGAAAATTTAATGCCAATAAATGTGACTTTTATTATTAAAAAAAAAAAAAAAGGCAAATTGTTGCTGATAATGCCGACAATGACTAATGATTATGATATTCTGGGAAAAATATCACCTTTTAAAAACGTTTGTAGAACAAACTCGCCATCATATTTCCATTTCAAAAGAAGTTCCCTTTTGGCGCAGCATAAATTGCGCTCTAGTTGTATATTAAATGAGAGAATGTAGAGATGAGTCTTTTACCAACGATATCTATACATATATTCCCTCATTGGCATCATAATCTTCTTCAATTCTCATGCCTCTCTGACTCACTTGCATTCTTGAAGTGAAAACAGTAGAATCGTATATACATATATACGACCCGAAATCCAATTCGATCGAATAATAATACTCCATTCGCTTGACTGATTCCTCATCTTCTTTTTCTTCTTCATCATATTTATTATTACAAATTTATTTATATATATTCTATACACTTCCTCTAATTTTATTTCGAAATATTTTAATTCAACTCCTAATTGCAGTATTAATAATTTTACTTTAAACATTCCAACAATTGTGGAATGAAAAAATTTTCTTTCGATAAATTAAATAAAAATACAAACTGTTGTGAAAACGCAACGAATGAAAACTCGTATGGAATTTTCTGCTGTCGACTAATCCCAACGACCGGTTTTGTTTGTCAGATAACTTGGTATTTTTTTTTCGTCTTCTCTTCATTCCCCGCTTTAAGTTAAATTAAACATATTGCACGAGTTTTCAATGATCAGGACTTTCCAACGTGATACTAATCATGTTTGGATATCTGTGTTAAAAAACAAAAATAAAAATATTTTTATCAATGTGAATACATACACACACATTCATGTATGTAAACAAATATATGTATGTATTTATATTTGTTAATATGTTCATGTGTATTTATAGTTTGTAATCATCAACATCATATATAAACATAAATGAAGTGTATGATAAAAGCGCTTAATTATAACTGGTAATTACTTAATAACGGTGCGCAGAGATTACAAGAGAATAAGGTGAGAAATTTGTGGTATCCAATTGGGCTTCCGGTGCACATCCCGTGGGGTCATCACGTGTGGAATAATCGTACCTGTCTTCCAATATGTATATGTATGTATAATACATATAGTAAGAACAAATTCTCAGGCCACACTGGCACACAAGTCTGACCTACATTTGACTACTTTCACTGGCTCGCGCGCGCCAATACCCCACGAATGGGAAAACAGAGAGAAATATAGAGAGTATAAGGAGAAATGAAAGAAGAGAAGCAAAAGATACCGTCGTCTTTACTGCAACACTTTTAGTCGTGTAGTGTTTTCGCTTTTTTCCACCTCACTTTCACACGACGCTTGTCTTTCTATATACCATGTTTCTATACACATTTTAGAAAACGTCATTTACGAAATCCACATTTGGACAGTTGATGTAGGGAATAAAATCTACTGTCAATAAACTGATGTTCTATATAATGGAATTTTTTTTT
>JAQQBR010001833.1:7067833-7092343 GCA_030347285.1 Microctonus hyperodae
ATGAATGATTTCTCTCGAGATTTTGAAAAAATAATGGAGAAATAAAACGCACAGCAGCATGATATAAATTACATGCTGCCATATATTTTATTCTTCGGCATTTAACTTCAATATAATAAAAATAATACACTGGCAGCAACTTGTGCAACATAAAAAACAAACTCATAAATCGTGTGTTGTTGTGTATGCATAATATATATATATATATAAGTAATCAGTCATTAATCAAATACAAATTAATCATCGCCATTAAATTTTTTCTGAACATTACCGAGATACTTGGCAAAATTTTCACTCGCATGCTTAAGTACTGTTAATCCAACACGAAATTTGATTTCAGCGATTTTTTTAATGAAATTAAAGAAATTAAAACGCTCTGGTGGTGAAGTATCTGTCGTTGAATTGCTGGGTAATGTTGTTACACCACTGGAAACAGTTGTATTATCTGTATCTCCTATCTCAACGATAATAGGAGGATCTGATGATGGTGAATCGCTAGCTATTGTTATTTTAAAAGAAGCTACAGTACTTGGAATTGATTCATCAGTCGTGGAAGACTTTTCACTCGTAGTAATTGATTCAGTGGTTATTGTAGAATTATATTTTTTATTTGTAGTTGATTGAGTTGTTGTTTTAGAACTTTGAGAATTCTTCTCTTCATCCTTATTCCCTAATGTTGGCAACATGTCGACAATTGGATTTTTCATCGTTGATATTGATTTATTCTTGTTATTCTCATCTTGTGATTCAATGTTTTCCTCCACTCGTGGTGTATCTCTTTCTATTTTCATTTGCTCCATCCCTGACGTCATTGTTGGAATCGCTGAATCAATTATATCTAAAATTTCATTGCTCAAATCTTCTTCATCCTCCATTTTTTCAATCTCTGTACGAGTTGGTATTTGCTGAATAACTGATTCTCTTTTTCTTCGTATCTTCTTTACATTCTTAACATCCGACATTTGTTCTGCTGATACTTCAACCTTTTCTAGCTTCAATGACCTAGGTCCGTGCTCAACTACCACTGCCGTTGGTGCCATTTCTATTTCTTCATATCCTTCATTTGCCTTTAAAGCCTGAGCTTCTGGCTGTTCGAAATTCGATGGTATATTAACTGGATTTTCCGCAAACTTTAAACTTTGTGCAATTTGCTTTTCAAAATCTGTCTGAATGCTTTCTGTAGTCGTTGTTAATTTCGACGATGATTTATCTTCGTATGAATAACCTTTTGGCACATTACCCACGACAAATTGACGATCAGCACTTGCTGGACTCTTTATAAATCCTGATTCTGTACGTCGTTCATAGTAACTTGGTGTTGTAGATAAATCAGAGTATTGAAATTCATTTTTTCGATACTTTGAATTATAAGACATAGGAGTGTTGACCGGTCGATAAATTGGCACTGACGACGAAGGATGTCTGACATCACCTCTTCTCGTGGTGTACGATGGATCTGTATAAGCTCCATCGTACGCCTGATATCTATAATAATTATTTTCATAATCTTTCATACCACCATATTTACCATCACTTGCTGCCATACCTTGAAGCACTTTAGAAAATACCTCTTCTTCACTTTGACCATAATTTCCACCATACTCATTTAAATTATATTTATAATTTGGCTGTACTTCATAATTACGTCGTGAAATTGTTCCACCAAATGGATAGAGGAAATAAGAAGCTAAACCAAGACCCAAACCAACCAATGACATTACACCAAAGCTTGGCATTACTTCACGACTTAGAAAACTGTAAATCTGCGAAGTGATTGGTTTATCAACTTGTTTTTTTTTATTCTTAGTAGCGTTTGAAAGAATTTCAGACTCTGGTACAATTTTCGACTCCTGAAGAGACGTTCCAGTTGCGGCATTATCAGAAATTTGTTGTTGATTTTCATCAATATTATTTGAATCAATAATCAATGTCGTTGCGATTGCCGAAGTATTAATAGAGCTTGATGTTGTTGAAGTGGATGGCCTGCGTCTTCGGTTCTTGTTCTTCTTGCGTTTTTGTTTTGGACGTTTTGTCGTGGTTATTGTTGTAGTGGCAGGTGTCGTAGTGGACGCGGCAGTGGTGCTTCCTGTTGGTGTCTCAACAATTTTCGTTAATTCAGGATTGAAAATAAATTTAACATCAATTTTCGAATCGCCCATTGCAATAGGTTTATCGACGTCTATACTGATATCTTTTTTTGGCTCTCCAATTTTCTCAATTGTCAATACTGGTGGATTAACTTTAATTGGCTGAACTTCGATTTTCGTATGAGTATCAACAGGCTTTTTCAATTGGACATTGAGCACATTATTTGGCTTTGATGGCTTTTGTTTGAGTGGGGCTTGAACACGATTATTCAAAGTGGCATTCGACGTAGAAATATCATTTTTAAATGGTGTTGAATCAATGGACGCTAGGGAAATCGATGGAACATTGGAGTTTGAATCTGTATGAAGCGATGCCTGCAATTTTGCAACAAACATAGGCACCGATTGTTGAATAGTATTCTTTGGAGTTGTGATCATTTGAACTGGTTTAAATGTTACTTTTTCAATTTTCGAAGTGGCATTCATTGAATTTTTCATAAATTCTGGTGGTTTACTCGTTACAGTTTTCTGAACGACATTAGATTTTGTAGATTGATTTACATTATTAGGCCTTGAACTTTTATTCACAGTCAATTGTGAAATAATTGTTGTTGTTTTTGGCGTAGTAATAGCGGGTTTCGTTGTGCGATTCGGTGAAATAATTCGTTTTGTTGTTACCTTTGACATAATTAAATCATCCTCGACATCTTTTGTCGTTGTACTCATCAATGTACTATCAAAAGTATTCCCTAATGTTACTGATTTCATCGTTGTGTAAAAAGTAATATCTGTAGTTGACTTCTTTGGATTCAACGTGGTAGGATTTTGTTTGTTACTACCTTTAAGCGATGATATACGTGTAAATGAATTTTTTTGTATCGATGGCGTGGATGAATCTGCCTTAATAATCGGTTCTAATTTCACTGTCGAAACAGTTGGCTTTACTAAATTCAACGTTGTCTTTTTTTGATTTTCTTTTGGATTATTTGCTTCCTTTGATTTGTCTATTATTAAAGATTTAGCAGTTGTGCTCGGTGGATTCAAAAGAATCCACGTAGATATTCCACCTGTGGTCGTTGGCTTTCTTTTTTGCGTTGTCATTGATGACGCCAATTCATGCTCCAACTCCTCCTCTGATATTGCCATCGCTTCACCCGGATGACTTGTCTTGAAATAATTATATTTGGAATTTGTTGATCTATCAAAGCTGACATCGACCATGTCACTTGCCACTGTATCACTCCTCACATTATCATTAAAGTAATTACGATTAGATGAAATTTCTCCTGTGGCAGGGTTGTCAGGTTTACGAATAAGTAGACCAAGTTTAGACTCCACTTTATCTAATCTGTTGTTGTCTTTTAGGTTTGATTCTTCATTGGATGATACATTCAATAATTGTGTAGCAACTGTTCTCAATGAATTATCCATATATTGATAGCCTTTCAAATCACGTTCACCATTGGATGATGGCAGCACCACTCTGCAATCAACAATATTTTATTGATCTTTTGATTTCAATATTTATATTTTCATAACGGAATTGTTGATAGCACAAAGGAAAGGTATTATTTTTTATTTGTTTATCACAATTTATTTATTGATTTCGTTTTTCTTTTTTATATAAATGTATACTTACTAAGTATTTTTATTTCATTTTATTATTTTATAAATTACGAGAGAATACGATAATAAATATATAATAAAAGACAAGAATGAATTATTTTCAATGATTTATTAGTAATACAAAAAATTTTTCATGCACTTATTAATGCCCTGAAATAATGGAGAAATAATGGATTTAAAAAGAAGAAAAAAAAAATAAAGATGAAAAATTACAATTAGTTGTAATCAAAAAATATACTCATCTACATTTAATTATAATAAATAATAATTATTGAAATAGACTGAAATGATAATAATTCAATATTCTATTGTTAATAACACTACAACAATTAATAATATATAAATAATAAAAATAATACGATATTTTATCCGATAAAATTGATGATAATTTTGGATAATAAATCGTTTATTAATTTTTAAATCATCTTCTTCTACGCTTCTTTCGTTTGCTTTTCCACTCTGGAAATGTTCGATAATAATGAATCGATTGTTTGACAACTTGTTCAAGATTCGGACGAAAGCAAAGTGTATTTTTATTAGCCCGTGCGAAATCTAGGCCACTAGTAAATGCCCATGGGAAAAAAATAGCAGCAACGCCAAAAATTCCTGCGGTTAATGCTGCAAATGGAGCCGCAGCTAAACTAAATATTCCATAATTCAACGGATTGAGAAATGTAAAATACGTAAATACACTTGATATTCCCTCCATAATACCACCGGGACTAAGTTCAAAATCATCACCATAATCATAGTCATCATCACCGTCATCATTATTAACATTCGACAATGCCGTAGTACCGCCACTTTCAACTAAACCAGAAGTAGCATCACCAACATTACTAACTGCTGATCCACCAGGAGATTGTCCGGCAGCGCCTGGTATCACTGCATCATTCGATTGACCAACTACACTTGATCCACCAGAAATATCATCCGCGACAGCCGTCGGTGGATTTTCTAATCCAGATGTGTCACTATCCTCAGAAAATGTTGCCTCTACTGGTAACTCATCGCCCAATTCAATATTTGTTTCTTGATTAACATCATAAGGCGCATTATTACCTGATTCTTCATCATCAGAATCATTCAAATCATCACGATCGGGATCTGAGAACGTTGACGCACTTGGATTATTAATTAATAATTGATCATCAGATAAAATTGGTGAGTAATTAGTTGAAAACGATTCTTGATTATCAACGTATTTATCTTGTCCACTTTCATCTAAACCTGAACCGCCATTGACATTAAAATTATTCGTACTAAGTATTTGTGAATTAATTATTATATTTAAATCCGTGCATCCCTCTTTACTTGCGATTGTATTATTCACACGTGTAATTGAATTTATTGTTATTGTAGGACAATCAGAATCGCCAAAAGTATCTTTGAGATTTTCCTGAGATGAATTTTCATCTTGAGATGCAAACATTATATGAACATTTGGTTGAATGTTGGATACATTTTGTTCAGGTATTTGACCCTCACTAACAGTTACATTGGGTTTTTTTGACGATGGATTAATAATATGAACAACGGTATTTTGTGATATTTCTGATGATGGCCTGAAGACCGGCCGTCGTTGTGGTATCATAGGATCAGAAGAACTGATTACGTCATTGACCAATGTCGTAACGGAATGTAAAAAAGTAGCGGTTTCTATTGAATAATTTGGCACAGCTGTTACTGAGTCGATTGATTGATAATGAGATGCTGATGATGTTGTTGGTGATTCAAGTGGCAAATAAAAATCATTGACACTCTCATCGTAATCATAAATGGGATTTGATGTTGATAACGGTTTATTTGGATTAAATATATTTGTATAAGTTTCACCGGATTTAATTTCTTGTGTAGTGACAGTTTGATTATGCGGAGTGGTGAATGGCGGAAGTTGTAACCACTGAATAATTTCTTGTACACCAGGATTGATTGAGGGTTCATTATTTGTGCCGAAATTCAGGGGCAATGACTCGGTAGTCATGGAATTTATTTGAACGTAATTTGATGTATTTGGGTTGTTGGGTTTAATTTTAAAAGTCGTTGGAGTTTGTAATTCAATATCGTCACGAAATGTGGTATATTTTTCATAATTAATAAGGTCTTGAGTGTCACGTGGTGGATCATTAGGCCAATTTTTCAATAGAACCGTTGAGTATAATGGATTATTTGTGGTAAATGATTTATTATTCGATATTATTTGATTAAATTTTTGATTGATTTTTTTTGAATTATTCAAATTAATAGGAGTTAGTTGTTTTATAAAAAATATTTGTGACGGTTTGGGTTTAGATTTAATCACCAGTTGATTTTTTATGCTAGTTGGTTTAGTCGTGACTCTTTCTACAGAATTCTTTCTTATTATCGGATAAATTTTCTCTTTTAAATAAATATAAGAATTATCGCCACGATTAAAATTACCTGAATAACGAGTAGCATTTTCATTTTTGATTAATTTTAAATTATATGATTCCGCTCGAGAGTTATTATTTAACGATACTGAATTTATCTTTGTTGGATTAAGATTTGGCCAATTTTGTGGCAAACGAAAGCCACGAGAAGATGATGATTTAATGCTATTTATAATTCCTGGCGTAAAACCACCGTGATATAATCTACTATAAAATTCATGAATATTTCGGGATGCACTCGATGACGCTTTGTACCTGCTTCCAACCTCTTTTGCTTTAATTGATGCTATTGTTCTTGATGTAGAATTATTCCTTGCATCACTAGCATCCTCCACTTTCGCAATGCCCGCTTGAGTTGCTTTTGTTAAACCTGTAATTCAATAAAAATTGTAGTTGTTAAATGAAAGTCATTTAATATCACATTATTTGCAATACAATATGAAATAATAAGAGAAATGACATAGGAAAAAAAAAGAAATCGATTTCATCCATTAATTATATTAACGTTACATTGTTTATAAATATTACATCATCATCATCATTAAATAATACCATTAGTCAATCGTTTGAATATTTATATGCAACAATTAAACGATTGAAAATAAAATATTGAAATATGAATTTTTTTTTCTTTTTTATTTATTTTTTATTTCTCTTTTATTTTATATTTTTATTTCTATTGGACAATTACCGAGCTCTTGAGGTCTTGCATCAATCTGGGCTGCTACAAATAGCACCCAAAGGAACACACTCATCACCGTCACTCGCATTTTCACACTGAAACAAAAAAAATAAATAAATAAAACAACCTGTGAATATCAATATTATATATCGATTGTGTACGCCATGAAAACATTTTTCAAATACAGAATTTCTTGGCATATCAATAAGTGGGTCAAGAATATAAAAGGTTTCATCTTGAGAACGTACAGTAATAATTGATAATACTTCAAACATTTAAAAAATAAAAATACAAATTTACATGAGTGTATTACGTGAATGAAATTTATAAAAAAAACATGGAATAATAATTTCATGGCAATGAGAAATAAATCACAAGTGGCTCATTGAATTCATTGCAATCTTTTGCGCAATTTGAACGACAATAAAATATTTAATTAAAAATTTATAACAAGAAAAAAATTGTAGCAATAATGATATTCTCAATAGATACGAATTTTTTATTGGATCTTCTCTATGGAAAATTATTTTAATATTATCATTTGTATTCAATTCGAATAAAAAAATATTATCACGTCTCATTTTTTATTTTATTATGCATTGATAAATCTATTGCTTGATTATCATTCAATATTGTCATTGAAAGAATTTCGCGATTGAAAATATATTTTTCATTATTTATTTTTTTCTATTTAGATTCATGTCCGGTAACGGTACTGGCGTTCCTGAGCTCTGGTGTTCCATTTTGCATGTGTCGTCTGCTCGTCACGCCTTAATCCTTCCATAACATAAATTCACCTCATGTTTCTATTATTTACACACATTTATATATGTAAAAAAAAATTCTATCACACTCGACAAATTAATTTAATACTAAAAATAATATATAAATTCACATTTATCAATGAATATCAAGTTATGGAAAAAAAAAGAAAATAATGATATTAAAAAATAATTACGAAATTATAGAGCATTTATAATCGATTAGTTTTAAAAATATTCGCATAAATTTCCAGTATATCATACATCCATATATATTTCTATAGCGGAACAAATTTACCTGATGCAGTGAATAAACGATTAGAATTGCAAATTAAGAAGTTTAGCGTGCGCGTAAGATTCTCCCTTGCGTTAACTAATAAAAATATATTATTGCATTTTATTTACCATCGCACTGCTGCGCATGAACATATTATCTCACGCAGTGGCTCACTTTATGATAACATTATACAAAATAAAAATAATCTCTCACTCTCATTTGATATACTTCAAGATACCAATAAAAAAAAAACATAATTAACATACATCTAAACAACAATAATAAAAAAATAATACAAAAATTTTTTCCCTATTCCATTAATCTAATTCGTGTCATAAAACTTACCACAACAAACGACACGAAAAATTCTCATCCACTGCACTGAATATAAAATACAAACAAAAAAAAATCTAAACAAATAAATTGAGAATAAAGAAATAAATTTAAACACTGGAAAAAAAAATAAATAAATGAGAAATCACTAGAAAAAATTGGGGAAAAAAATAGATAGATTATAAAAATATAAATTTAAATCACGAAAACACAACTTGAAATTAAGAGCAAAAGCGAAGAGGGCGATGTTCCAACTGACTATGTACGGCTGACCAAGTGTCCGATGTTCGTTTACCACTTGGGTTAAAAATCACTCACCACTCCTGGGACAGGAGGAGAGGTCCGAGTATTCTGGCCCAAACCGTTATATTCCGGTGGGGCCCAGGCAATAGTTGCTTTATATGTATGTATACATTTGAAATATGTGTATATTCATATACATATGTATGTGGTTGTTTAAACGAACGGACACAGAGTTGAACAACCTTTTCTTCTATACGTATGCTAAGTTAAATGCCAAAGTGCTTCAACGATACTTGTGTGCATGAGAATTCAAGAAGTATAGATAAAGTCCCAGTCAACAGATTTACAAAAGGGCGGGGACTTGTGTGTATATATTTTCAAGATGTATATAAGTATGTAACCACAACTCTCAGGTCCTTGAACTAAACTCTAAGAGAATTTAAATCGTCGAGGTGTTATTGACAAACATTATTGAATTGAAAAATGTTGATTTAAATTGATTTTAAAAATATTTTTTCATGTAAGTCATAAATAAATGCGAATTAATATCGTAATATTTATTTTCATTTCATGGGGATGTAATAGAAAATTTGTGGAGTCTTCTGATGGAATTAAATAAATAAATATTAATGTATAAAAAAAATAAAATTCAGAAAAATAATGTTGGGTATTAATAATTGATAATAAAATATCGCGACTTTTATTATGAATATTAATAAATATACTACGAAATATGTATCAAGAAATTATAATACTTATGATAGAAAAGTGGAATAAATAAAAATAAAAGTCTAAAAATCTTTTTAACATAATTTCTATTCTGAGAATTTATTTCATTGTTTATTATCACGCTATAAACAAAGAAGAATAATTCTATATGACTGTACTTGTAAAGTGATAAATGTTTCATGTAAAATAACTATATAAATATAGTAGACAGTTTAGGAAATAGAAATTAACAATTATACTTCTGAGAATATAAAAGAAAAAAATTTTAATGAATACATGACCGCTGTGATATAATGTTTTTCCAATTTCCTATTGTCCTACTACTCCTTATACTCCCTTCTTTATTCTAATTAGTTGCTGTCTATTTTACATGTTTCAATGCGCATCTTTGACCGTCTCGAATGGTGAATCCAACATTATATGTGGGACATAGCGGAACTCCCTCTATGTAACAATGTTTTATATATTATGTCTTCACGGGACACTGATGGAGTAATAATGTATCAAGATTTGATCGTGTATTTAATTAAATTATTCAACGCGTGATTTAATCTCGTCGCAATTTTTATCGATGTAAATAATACTATAAAATATTTACATTTATATAGCCAAGGAAATAAAATTAATAAAATTAATAGATTCATTTATATTTGTATAAAAGAGTGAATATATTAATGTTTACTTTATAATGAAAGTAAAATTTTTTTTTTTTTATTTATATGATTGATTTTATTAAAAAAGAATAATAAGAAATTTATTTACGATAATTTATTTTGTATATTTATTTTTTCTCTGAAGATAAATGGATATAATTTAATCTTGTAAATATTTATAAGTATTTTTTCTTTCTTGAATGCATTGTATAATTCGAGCAGTTTTTTTTTTATCATGATCGCAATTTTTTATTTGAAATTTGTATTTTATTTTTTTAATGCATTTTCGATGTTTTATGAATAAATCTACGTAGATGATTTAGTTTGATATATTGATGAATACATAAAAAATATATTTATTTTACAATTTGCCTGCTATTGTAACTGGGCCGGAACTCGACGCATTTTTTTTTTATATTTTTATTTTTATCTACAATTTTTTTTTTTATTTTATAACGCTATTATCATTTTATGTCGAAAATATAAATTTCTTGTTCTACTTATACAATATGGCAATGCTTTATCATCGAGATTATCCGACTGACTGTAAAATCCAAGTTTGTAAATTGACTCTAAGAATTAACATGAAAAATCCTGGAGATATGAAAAATAAATTATAAATAATTTACTTTAATATTTTATAAAATGAAAATGCCAATTTATTGAAATTGTTATTCTCCATATTTCATTTTATGATTGAATTAAGCACGTAATTTTATCTTCACCTCAAATAAAAAAATAAATGATTTTCAAGTTGAAATAAAATTTATTTTTTACACTTTTAAAGCGAATAAAAAATTGGCCTATTTAATAACAAAAACAAAATCGCTTAATTATAGCAGACCAATAATTCCTAAATATAATTACCAAAAAATTGATGTCACGGTCTAGAAATTAACAAATAATTATGGGCGGAAAAAGATTCTTTTTATTAGAATGATTTGGTAAAACAAAGAAAAACATTCGGTTTAATTATTAATAATACTCAGAATATATAACGGCATTCTTATTAAATATACGTTTATCCACCGTAGGAAACATTACCGTTGAAGTCTTTTGTACCTTCCAATATTCATACACATGTACAAATATAATTGTATGGCGCGAAAAGTTGAACAGCACACGCTTTTATTTATCACTCTCTTTCTTATTATATTTACAAATGGTCATACGGATGAATGATGGTCGTGAATAAATGAACAATAAATCCCGCTAATATAATAATACGTATTCCTACTCTTTACAATGCGATTATTATTTTTCATTAACCTTTCAACACATCGTATTGCACTTAAAAGTTTCCCTAAAAGACTTTGAACAAATTTAAATAATTCTGAATGAACTAATAAGGTAAAATGATAAAAACAACAATGACGGATAAATTTATGAATTGGATAATATGAAAAAAAAAAAAAAACAGAAAGTGACCTTACAAAAAAGCGAAATGAATATTTGTCACGAAATTGCGAATAAAAATTGTTAATGAGAAGTAGAAGTATCCTGTTCTTCCGAGACTGGTCAGACAATGTAATACATAGATAACATATTTATTTAATAATTGCTCAAGTCTCCACGCATGTTTGTAAACATTAATGTTTAATAAAATCACTACCGTTATCTAAAAAACACGCACTTAGTAAATTGTTTTAATAATTTTACCTCATTATATTTTTTTTTTTATTTAAAAATTGAGAAATAATAAGCAAATATTTAATATTAAATAACAACTCACCGGCTTCATTAAATAGAAGATGTATTAAAAATGTCCACGTAAATTTTGTATGCAGATGAAAAATACTCGATTTAGAGTACACATTTGTTGTCGAACAAATCATTCGTATGTAATCAAATAAAATAACATCCATTTGATTTATTTCCTTCCTATTAAATTTTGAAACTAAGAATTAATATAACTTCAAAGAAAAATTAAAAATTCCTCATACATATATTTTTATATAATTGATATAAGTGAATTTTACCTTAATTATTTTTTTCAAATTAATTTCTACATTGTTGATAATGCATTTCCGCTGGTTCTCAATAATTTTCTTCTTCTCTTCTTCTCCTCCAACAGGATTCAATGCAGATAAGTAAATTTATGTATACATATATATACCAAACTGCAATTGCCGTTACACGGAAATTATAACTTGATAATTTAACTCTTTTTCGTTACGGATAATCACTCGTGGTTAATGTCAAGTAAATTGTACAGTTAAATACAAGACCTGTTGGCCAATAATTACAGAATCTACGCAACACTTCCTCAAGTGTCAGACGATAAAAAGGGGAAGATTCTTCATAATGATAAATAATGAAGTTTACGATGATGTCTTCGTTATTATCTCTCACACGTCCTTCAACTACTTCACAATCTCGTTAATAAAAATCTCCGTCTCTTCCTAAACAAACAAACCAGAATAAATATAAATATTGTATAAAAAAAATATGGAATAATATATTCAAATAAATATAATATCTATACAATCGCAATTAAATAAATTCTGATAACTCACAAGACAAAAATTCAATTTTATAAAGAAATTAAATATCAAAATTAATTTTCATGATTGTCTAAAAGTTTGATGAGTAATGTAGATGGTTGAAATTGCACTGATGCTGGATATTGAAGTGCGCCCCTCAATGTAGCTCGCTTTTCTATGCCTCCTCTTTGAATGCTCTCTTATATTTAATAGTGGGGGTTTTTAATCCCTTCTTTTGCACTGTCCTAGCGCCCAAACAACACCACCGCTTTCCCGCGATACTCTTGAGCTTCGTCTCTTTCTCCTCCATCTCTTTATTCTTTTTATTCTTCTTCTATATTACCATCAAGTCCACCTCCACCACTGGCCCCGTGGTCGTTCTCCTTTGCCGTAGGACAACCTCTTTTATTTCCGTCATCCACATCGGGTGTACTCTCGTTTCAACTTACTCGCACCACACTTATATCGTTTACATTTGCACCAATAATGCCGTTTTCCCACGCATTACACATATACATACGTATACACTTGATACTAGCCATTCTGTATTATGATACAAGTCAACCACGGATACAAAAACACTAAGTAGAAACTGATGTCAACCACAGAAATATTTTATTCAAATGAATTCATTAATATTTAAATAAATAATTATCTTCTTTCATTGTCAATGGTGAATTATAAAATAATTTTAATTAATTTGTTTCATTTACAATTATAGCTGAGTATTTTCTTGTATTTTTCTATTGTTCATACAAACAATCAGAGAAATGTTTGTTAATTGAGAGAGGTATAAAGTGGAAGGGCAGAAAAAAAATTGACTAAGTATGGCATGACCGTGTTATATCTTGCATACTAGGCTACAGCAGAATCACCCACGCAGAAGCAATCGTTATGAGTCCTTCTTCTTTGCCTGCGGTGTAATAATTATACGTAACAATTAGTCGTACGGTAAATTTGCACGTGCATAAGCTCACTTCAAACGTCTCAACGAAACATTTAACGGGCATTCATATAATGTACACAAGTGTGTATGTATATATGTATGTATACGTGTGATGTGCGAATAAAAAGCATGAAAAACGTAAATGAGGTGAGTGCGGATGTCGTCACAATTGTAACAGACGACACTGGTCGATGTGCTCGAGTGCTTTAGCATTAATGCGTTTTTTTCATTTCCTTTTATTTTTTTTTTCCTGTTCCTCCAACAACACGAGAAAATGATGATTGAAAAAAGTGCCAAAACTCGTCGGACTTCATGCTCCACAGAATGTTGTTTCATATAATAGCCCAAGTCACTATGAGGAGAAAAAAAAATTTATATAAGAAAATAAGAAGAGAAATAATAATAGAGACGTAGAAAAATTAAAACTTTACTTACAACAATTTTCTTAATTTTTCTTTCTTGTTTTAGCAAGTCAGTGTTTTATTATTTTGCTTACAATTCTCGTAATGTGTTTGTTTATTTTTAAACTTTTTCATCAGAGATGGAATTAAAATTGTTGGAGCATTTTATAAGATGTTAATTAATTTAAAAAATGAGTAATTGGTTGGAAAAATAGAATTTAAAAATATCTACAATGTAAATATAATATATTGTTTTTATCATATCTAACGATAAATAAATACTTACGTCTTATGATTAAATTTACGACGTAACGGATGAGAGTTACACGAGAATTATATACGAGCATTTAAATCGTAGATATATATCTGAGAAATAACATAAAAATAATCACACGTGTCAACGTAAAAATAAATTGTAATGGATATGAATTACGTTTATAAAATTTAAATATCTATGCATATACTTAAAAATAGAAGGAGCGGAAATTCATTGTTATCCATTTCTGGATTTATAATTTCCGTTGGACCTACGTGCGCACACATTCTTGTACCAAATTCACATAAATGACACTTGCTAATTTTCATTCTATTATACATTTTTTTCTTCTCATTTCTCTTTCTTCAATAGTGCTCCACTTTTATCGTGGTAAAAAATTGTCAACAGAATAGAAGACAAGCAAATGATAATTGAATTGCACTGTCAATTCTCTTTGTTCGTTGAGTACTATCTCATAAAAATGCTAAACGACTCGCATGAATATTCAAATGCCACACACGCGAGTACAATACATATCTTTGATCATCTACCGTGTGATGAACACTGAAGCAACTGATTAGATTTTTAATTAATTCAAAAAATCATGATGGCTATTAAAATTAATTTTCGATGAGAAGGTAAATATGAAATAGGATGGAGATAAATAAATGAATAATTAAATAAATATAATAATACATTTTGCCTTAACTTTGTTTATTTACACGCAAATATATTATATCACTGTTATGATTATACTCCGCAAGATTTACACATAACGTCTACAATCGTATTCTTTCATCGCTTGGTTGAATAAAAATGTTAGATTATTATAAATTCCACTTCTATATACTGATTCGATTTCAAATAATTCAAACGTTCCCACGATAGCTAGATATATTTAATTGGATATTCCAATGAAAATATTCTACAATTCGTAAAAAATTATTCATGAATCACATTTGCCAAAATCCATGTGAAATTTATATATAATGAGAGAAAATAAAAAGCGTGTATGTAAATAACTTAGTAACAGTGGCAAGATCCAGGGGGCTATAAATGCAAATTAATTTAATATTATACTAATGTATGGATTTTTCATTTTTTTTTTATCAAGAAAAATAATTAATTCACGAATTTTAATAGATTCTCGTTATTTATGTCGTGTTGAAACGCTATCACACAAATTTTATTCTCTCTTGCATTTCGAAAAAAAAAAAAATAATAATAATAGACGTGATTATACTTAACGAAATTTTTGATAACCACAGAAATAATTGAGATGAATTATTAACTTATTATTGATAAAATAAATCTTTAATTATCTGGTTAATTCATAATTGTAAATCCGAATTTATAGGAACTTAAATTCATCAATAAAGTATATAATATTGATTTTTTTTTGTTCTCGCTCAGTATTCGAAACATTTATGTTTTATGATAAAGATATTATTGTATATTGATAGAAAAAAATCAATCGATTTAATTTAGACAAAACAAAATTTTCTTTTTCCTTCGCTTTTAATAATTTGTATAAAAAAACACTCGAGTATCCCCATCTCGATCATTGATTAGTATTTTTATCGATATAAAAACTCGAATTCAACTTCATTAACAACTCTCGCCTCATCGTGGCACGATTCCAGTCTTTAAAGAAAATATATTTACGGTCGCTCATTCAGTTTAATTGAAAATGTAAAAATAATCAAATGAAGAAAAAAAAATATATAATTCTGTTGTATAAATCAATTCAATTTAATATTTCAATATTAATAGATGAACAATGATTAGAGAATATATTTGATAGGTGTCCATTACTCTCCATTATATTACGAATCTTTCTCAATAATTATGGCATTTGAGAATGAAAATGAATTGAGAAATCAAAAATAAAAAGAACGAGAAAAATAAATCGCTGACAATGCAAAAACTTTGAAATATGTACAGAGCGGCCTTTGCGCGACTCGCTGTCGCCTTAAATATCAAATTATAAACGAGCGAAAATAAAAAGTGATTCAATATTTTTTTTTTTTTTTTTAACGCGACGACAATGAACCTCACGCAAGAGACATTTGTTCATTCGTTCCCCCAAATTGTGACAACCACATCACGCGCACCTGATTAATCGATATCATTCCGATTAAATGATCATTTAAATTCTATCTATATTCAAAATTAATCAATAATCGTAGTGTCTTTGTATATAATTAAATGTTTAATTTTTTATATGTATATCGCTCATATATTCATATATTCGTAGAATATTATTTTATGCTATAACCAATGGCTCATCGTCCGAGAAGCCACGAATTACAGGACTATCTTCCTCATCTGTAATTTCAAAAATAATTATAAAATAATACAATGAAATAAACAATGATAAATAACATTTATTTTATTATCATCATGAGTTAAAAAATAATTACCGAGTGCATCTGTAGTACCCGGGAAAGTGGCTTGACCTCGTCTCGTATCGTAATGACTGTTGGCAAATTGCGTGAAACTATTTGATAGACGTCTGTGTCGCATGACAAAGTACGCTAAATAAGAGCCCAATGCAACAACCAAAAGACAAATCGGTATTGCGATCGATAGTATATTTGATGTATTTATCGTCACTGGCCATTCAGCAGCTGAAAAAAAAATAATTTTTAAGTAAATAATTAATCAAGCATTAATATTATAATCAATATTTTTTTCTCTACATCAAAAAGTAGAATAATAATATAAATTTTTTTTTTTTTAAATACAACTTACCAGATGGCGATCTGACAGTGCGTATCTCACTAAGAATACTTTGATAACCTTCCTCTGTTACAAGTCGTACCGCGAATGAATACATAATACTTGGTTTAGTATCATTGTAAATAAATGGCGGTTGAGCGCACTTGTATACTTTGGCACTTGTTTCATTAATTGTATTTAAATTTTCATTTACCAATACATCATAATGATATTTAATTGTCTTCTCCATTTCATCTGTTATTCCACGCTCTTGCCAAAATACAATATATTTGTCTCCGTTTGGCAATACTTCAAGCTGATGTGGTGGTGGTAATGGCGGTGCTTGATAAATAATTGGCTGACTTTGTATGGCATCATCAACGTCCGTAGATATTGTTATTTTATATTTCCCACCGAGTTTAATATCTTTGTATGTTGTTTTTATTACTGTTTCATTTGTGAGCTTTGTTGTCATCGTTGATGTTCGATTAAATATTGTATCAACTACGGAAATTGTGTAATTAATAGGATCGTCAACTCTCATACAACTTGAGCTCCAAGAGACAATAATTGTATCAAGTTTTTGCGATGGCGTAACGCGAAGATGCTTTGGTGGCGCTCGTACATTATAATATGTGGGAACAGTTACAGGTTGAGTTAATGGACCTGGTCCATATTTACCACGCACACCCACAGCGAATATATAAGATTCGCAAGCTTCTAAATCCTTTATTGACGCCGTAAGATTTGACGTAATAAGTTTTGGATCTTTAAATAAATCTTGCATGTTTAATGCATAATGTATTGCATATTGCCATTTAATTTTTCGCGAATCTTTTGGTGGATCCCAGCTAAGTTTTACAGTTGTGCCATGAAGTTTCTTCGATTCTGCAGCGAAATTTAATACCGATGGCAATGGTGTACCCTTAGTCGTTGCGGTAATCATGGAAACTCTACCAATATAATTTTTCTTTACAGCATTAACCTCAAATGTGTATTGAACACCGGGCGCTAAATCTTCAATATTATAAGATGGTTGTCCAGCTTTAAATGTTAATGTTTTATGCGCGGGATATGGTAGTGGTGCTCTAGGTGTCACATGATAAGAATCAACATCTTTAAGTGGTTTCCATTTCAAACTTACTGTATTAGTAGATTGTTCTATTACAGTCAAGTCCTCAATGTCATCAATGTTTGCTGATCCATCAAAGGTTATTGTCGCGACATTTGATAAATTTGATTGATGTTCTCGATTTTTAGCAATTACCCAGAATGAATAAGTTTTATTAGTTTCAAATGGAAAATCAAATACATACGATGTTTTTTGTATTATTGTTTGTACTGGTGGAATTGGTGGAGTTCGGTAAACTTCATATTTAGTAATTACACCGTTTGGTAATAGTGGTGGACGCCATGAGATCTCGATTCGCGTACCGTTCATCTGACGTGCTGTAACATCCCACGGTTCAGATGGTACACCTTCAGCTGTTCTTCCAACGTAATATTTGAGCGGTGGCGAAGCTACGGCATGACCCTTTTGCCTGACATATACAGTTAAATTATACGATGTATACGGTTGCAATTGATTGAAATGATATTCAGTATGTTCAGTCCAGCTAGTTGCATTAGTCCACTTTGCGTCTGTTTCAATAGGTGCGATTGATGGTAAAAATTCAAATGTTACATTCGTTGGTATTGCCATCCACCAGAATATAAATAGACTTGTTGCATTTGTAGATCTTTCATCTACACCAACTACCATTGCCTGATAAATTCTCGTATTATTTTTTTCGCAATTACTCTCATCAAAATTATCAAAGCAATTCTGTATACCATCGCAATATGTTGAGGATCCCAAACAACGTGTACCGTCACATGGATAAAATCCAATGAAACAAGAGGGTGTCGCTGCTGGACTTGGATGTTGATCAGGATGACATCCCAGCTCATCACTACGATCGGGACAATCTTCAACTCCATTACAAATGTCTGTTAATGGCACGCAACTTCCATCGACACGACACATAAATTGATTTTCACGGCAATTTGGATGCACACGCTCACAATGCAGTTCATCCTCGCCCATTTTACAATCTGGTGTGCCATCACAAACCCAAGCGTCATCGACACACTGACCATCATAACATTGAAATTGTTGTTCGCGACAAATGCGCGGCTGTTTAGTTTGTTCCGTTGGAAAAATCGGTTCAGTTACAGTGTCAGGTACACCACAACCAATTTCATCTGAAGCATCACCGCAATCATCAACGCTATCACATTTCCACCAATATGGCATACATTTACCATTACTGCATCGGAACATCCAATCATTGCAAGAGTTTGTGGGTGTAAACGGCAACAATGGGGGCTCTGGTGTTGGAGTAGTACAATTAACTTCATCTGATCCGTCATGACAATCGAGATCACCGTCACACACCCAAGATTTATAAATACAACGATGTGATGCGTCCTTAGAACCACAAGCAAATTGCCAATCATAACAATCCTTTCCAACGCAATCTTTCTCATCAAAACCATCCTCACAATCCGGTTCGTCATCGCATATCCATGTTGTTGGTATACATGTATGATCGTGATCGCAAACAATTTCATCAAATTTACATGTATTCGGTGCGACATTTCTCGTACAATTACGCTCATCTGATCCATCATGACAATCATCTTCACCGTCACACTGCCATCGGTGCGGTATACAACGCCCAGTGTCACACTTGAATTGAGAATCGGTACAATTTAAATATGTACAATTCATCTCGTCTTTGCCATCGCGACAATCTTTATCCAAATCACAGAGCCAATATCGAGGAATGCATTTGTCATTATCACATTGAAAACTAGCGGGATTGCATGTTGATCGTTTGCAATTCTCCTCATCAGAATTATCACCGCAATCATTGTCACCGTCGCACCGCCATAATTCCGATATACAAGCACCAATTCTGCAAGCAAACTGGTTTGCCGAGCATGTATTGGCAACACGCGGGCACGTTGAATTCTCAAATGGTTGAACTGCATTTGGGCACAAACATTTACCATGATGCATTTCCATTCCGTCGGGACAAAGACAAACATAACTATTATTTGGTGTACCCAAGCATATATGTGTGCATGTATTATTTGCACATGCATTTGTGCCAGTTTGGATGCTGTGAGCGAAAACTTTTAGATCCATTAACCCAGTTAACATACCAAGTGTTGTTGCAATGCCAGCACCATGATCTTTATCCGCTACAAAAATCATTGATTGTTTCCAATCATCCCAATACATATTATTTTTAAATACAGCAACGGCAAATGCATGCGACACACGTTCATCTTCGCTAATTATTTTTTTAAATCGTTTTCCATCGTAGTCTGACGAGCCAATGTAATCTTCACGCGCGTCCACCCAATAAATTCTCTCCGAAATAAAATCAATTGTAATACCATTGGGCCATTGAACTGTCCCCTCAGTGAATAAACGTTTTATATTTGTACCATCTAGATTGGCACGTGATACTGATGCATTACCAGGCGCCCAATCCGTCCAAAACATATAGCCATCCATTGGATGTACGGCAATGCCACGTGGTTTTGATAAATTATTTGGTCCAAGAATTGTTCGTCGCATTCTTCCCGAATGCGAAATATCCGTTCGTATTATTTGAATTCTCATCTTTACACCATCGACAAAATATAGTACTTTAGATACCCAATCATACACCATGCCCTCAATTGAACTCAAATCAGTTTCGACAAGAATTTCCGGATAACTCTTTCCCGACTTGAAACATTGACGTCCAATTGAATCGTTAACAATATCCGCCCAATAAAGACAATCATTTTCCATATCATATTCAATAGCAATAACATTTTTCAAATCACGTACAGGCAAAATTTCATAATTTTGCGTTCTCAAATCGATACGTGAAATGTGTTCGCGTTGCGCAACAAGCAAAAATTCTGATGGCTCTTTCATAGGACATGGTATTTCATCGGGTTCAAATTTTCTTGAAGCACCACCTGTACACTCATCATCGGAAATTTTTCGATAACCCTTTGTGCGATTGTAGAATTTTCCTGGCGCACATGTTTCAGGAATTTTGAATGGATCATATTTATTGACTGCCTTTGCTCCATTTTCACTAAATATATTTCCAATACAATGAAATGGATTATCACTTTTAACAAATCCAAAATCACATTCATAATCTTGAAAATCACATGGACAAACATCTGATATTATAGGTCTATCATAATCAACACCAATGTAGCAATTTACTTTTTGTGCGCGCCTTTGAAAAACTTCTTTACGTCCAAGAACACAAGTCATTCCAGGTTGATCTGTACTCGATGGTGACCACAATTTGAAATCATCTGCTGTACAATCTCTCTCAAATACATTACGCAAATCAACTTTGATAATAAGCCATCTATGTTGTCCGGGATTGGAACCAAACATTGTAAATACTGTTGTATTTTCACCAGGTTCAGTCATTAAACCATACACTCTCAGCATATCTTCATTAAATCGATATGATTGCCAATTTTTTCCTTCATCAGTTGAAAATAAAATATCTCGTATTTCCCCACGTGATTTAAAGTACTTTACAGCGACTAATACACCACCATGATCGCCAATATTGAAGAAATAAAAGTCCTTTAGCACTTGCTTCCATGTTAATCCAGCATCACGCGACACATAGAGAGCTGGGTGACCTTTTAAACTGCTTCCCATTACACCAGTTGCCATAATAATTCCAGGTGCCGATTTTGAGCTCATAATTGAAACTGAACGCGTAACAGGAAATAGTTGACTAAATCGTTGACTTAAATGCAGTGACCAATTGCTCGGATACGGAGACATCTCGTGATCCGCTATTGGCGCTTTAATTTTATTCCACGTAACACCGTGATTATAAGTGATTAATGATTCAAGATGTTCAGGACCAACAGCACCCTCTCTTGGTAGATCTTTTACATGTGATGCAATATAAATTCCACGAAGACCCTCGACTTTGTACAAGTCCGTAAATGGCTCTTCTGCAACTTCATTTAACCAACTATTCTTCCACGTAATATTGGGGAAAAATGTCATTATTCCTTCCAATGATAGGGTAAATCTAGCGACTCTGTCATCGATAACTTCCGAGACATAAAGATTGATGTGCGTTTCACTGTGTGAAACTGCAACAAAAATTCTATCATTTGATACATCAACAATGTGATAATTTTTTGTATCAAGTTCAGTGTCAAATTGAGCCATAACAAATGATTGATTTTTATAAGATATCCATAAATCCAATGTTTCATCAGTGACACTTCTCTCTTCTGTTGCTTTAGGTCTTTTTGTAGCAAACATATAATCACGTCTAATTTGAAAGTCTTCAACATAACGAATGACAAATTTTACCTCATCCGATGGATTTTCATCGTCGATTTTCAATGCCTTTTCAATTACAGAACTCGATCCCGGTTTCTCGTATTGTCGTTCAATTAAAAGACTTTTTGGATGAAAAGCCGACCAAAAAATGGCTTTAACATATTGATGTATTGGTGTCCATGTTTTTCCCATATCTGTAGTCAAATATAATATTCTAGATGGTACAATTTTGTCTAATGCTACAAAATAATTTGGATTCTCTTCATAAAATGATATTTCACTTGGATGAAATCGCAATGGAACACGGGTAATATTTTTGCCATTATTATTAGTAATAAATATAACGCTATTGGCACTGTCGGCAAATACACAATATGTATTAAATTTCGGATGATTATAAAATTTATCAAGCGTTGCATATTGCACTGGATCATCAGAAATTTTAAATAATTCCGTTTTATTTTCAAATGTATCGCCATAGTCATAGCTGATATATACAGCACTCGGATTACTTTGAACTGGTAATCTTGCACCTTGAGAACGTACCGATGATGAGCTGTCTCTTGCCAGGCAAATAATTACATTCGACCGTTCGCCAACCCAATGAACCATCAATTGTTGATGAGTATCATTCAGAATATTCAGCTGAAAATTAAAATACAATTTTTATTAATAATAAGAAAACAAAACAAATAATACATATTCAATAAATTCTTGTGAATCTCTAACAATACAATTACAAAATGCAAATAAAATCAGTTTCATTTTTATATTCATGTACACAAACCGATAATTTGCATGATTCATTAAAACACTAAAAAAATAATGATTCCATACTGGCAATCAAAATGACGTAACATCAACAATCGCTGACTATGTACTGTATAAAAGTAATAAATAACATATCGGTTTGTATAACGAGCTTGAGAATTCAAACGACTACTCTGTGTAATTTGAAACGCGACACAAAATTGATATCATATAAATTACAAAATGATTATAATATAATACACGATATTTTATATTAATAATCCATGTAAATATAATAATATATATAAAAAAAACGAAACATTGTAATACAAATCATTTATAAATTGTGTAAATGATATTTCTCATTTTGTCTTTCATATTATTTTATTTATAAATTGTCGCTGGTTTACGCAAATATTTATTTATAGTTCGAAATAGACGCTACACAAAAAAAATCGTCGTGTATATAATATTCACTGTGCAAAATATATGTGAATACATACATTAATACTACAAAAGCTTTGTGTGGCGACCAGCAATAATGTATACATATATGCGAATGTCCAAAGAGCACAATGTAATTCTCCCCTGACTAACTCTGGCTCGATTATCAACTGTATTAAATTATTCTGATATTATCGCTACATCCAAACATATCAACATCAAAAATACTTGAATATAAAATTCATGATTATAATTATAATATCATTTTTTTTTTATTCTTCATTCTATCTTTAGCGGAATAAAAAATAAATGTATACATAATTATTTATCGATATGGTATCATTTTTTTACAAATTGCCGAGAGTGTTTATTTATTCACAGCAGCTGATTCGATAAAGAAATTTATATTTATATATTAATTAAATATAATTTTTTTTATCCTCGAGTTATTCTAAGAAGAGTCATTGTTCCATTCAATTAATAAATAATACTATCAGCAAAGTCCTTTTTATATTTAATAAAATGTTTATTATAAATAAAGTGAATATAATATGCCTAACCTTGCAATTTTACTTTCACAACGAATAACTATAATAAAAAGATGCCCATTACTATTGAAATAAATAAAAAAAAAAATATGAGCTGACTGAGATTACGTTATTTATTCGGTTATCATTGTATTAGGTTATTATTCATTCGTTGGCATCGCACGATATCAAACAAAGAACTATTGTTATCACATATTTATTTTTTTTTATCTTATAAAAATCATGATGCCATTAATATTTTTGAATATAAATAAAAATTCGATGCAAGTATTGATATAATTAAAAACACAGTACCTAAAAAATGATAAACAATATCAAAATAATTATTTTATACAAAGATAAACATATTTTCTATATCTATTACCTTGAAAATTTATAGAATAACATGCTGAATCATTCTAATATTTAATAAAAAATAATAATACATTAAATAATATTTATTTATTTAAATTCCTAAAATTTTCCGAATATATCATGATGAAATATGACTCATTATTATCGGTGAAGCAAAGTCTGTTTGAATTGGAATAAAAAAATAATCAGTTGGATAAACAGCAACGAGAAACTGCGTTTTTAAATTCTAAAAAAAAAAATATATAAATAAATCGTTGTGCGTTTTATTAAAATTACAAAAACATAGTAAATAAAAAATAAAAACAAAGACGCAAAATAAATAATGCGTAGAAAACCATACACATATCCAGTAATATAAAATAAAATTTTAAATAATAAAAATAAAAAACATATTTATACAATTAAACATGAATATTTATTTT
>JAQQBR010001833.1:7118839-7135953 GCA_030347285.1 Microctonus hyperodae
TGTGTTTATGCTTATATACTGAGTCGTGTATGTATATATGTATATGAATATCAAGTACAAATCACCATTATAAATATGTGGTTCTTTTGAAAAGTCGTTAAAATTTATCGTGTTACAACGAACTTTTAACCACGATGAATAATCATTTTTGCCATTAATATATATTTATATATATTAAACAAAAGACTTTACTATATTATTCATCTTGAAATATATATTTGACCCTTGTACTAAGACCCAATGTCCCATGGGATAACGAGTACAAGTTTCCTTTTACAATATAACCACGCCTTGCACTTATATATAGTTCGCCCCTATGACAAGAGTTGGACATCGATCGCGCGACAATTAATTGTATTAATTTGTTCGTCGTGTCTTAAGGATTCTTTAATGTTGATGAGGGATAGTGTAATGTAACCAGCACGCAATAAACTAAGACATTTTAATTAATTATCAAGTTAATGATATCATAATTGACTTTAATTGTATAAACTTCTTGTCATAGAATATTTATTTTAATCATCATTTTTTTATCGCTTCTCAAATTTTTATTCACACAAAATACTAATAATATATTCAGTGTATTTATAAAATAATTAATTTTCACTATTATTCAACAGATTACTGGATGTAAAATGGAAAGAGAAAATCGCATAGATAAAAATATCCGATTTCACCTCGTGAATATCACAATTGGTTGAAATGTTTTGCATACACACATCCCGTGTGCCTTTGGATAACTTTACCGAAACAAAATCCAGAGGAATTCATGTATACACATATGTTTACATATCTATATATTTGTATATCTGCAAACATATGTACATATAGAGAGGATATACACATATGTATACATTGGTACTGCACACACAGTGAGGTAAAAGAGATGGATATAGAGATCAGGGGTGGAGAATAAGCACAGCAGAGAGAATATTTATATACATATACATATATACCCTCGACCTCAACCACAGATTGATGGGTTGAATTATATTCGTCGCGTGGCGCATCTGGTTCTCTCACTCGCGGGTGAATTACGCGCTCGATTTACTCGGGTTAGTCGAATCCTTCACGTGCCTTCCACCTTGCTCGAGATATAGCGGGTGGTCCGCTCTTTCACGCTCTGGTATATTTCTCTGGGCATCGTTAACCTCAGACCACATCTATAACACACATCAATTTCCCCCTTTATAATAATAGTAATAATAATAAATATTATTACCATTTCAACATGAATTATGTAACAAATATGTACTAATTAATATACATATTTGTGTTGATTGATAGATATTTAAAAATATTTATTTCAAATTATTTAATTTAATCATTAGCAATTATTTTTATATCATGGTTGATAGTAAAAAAATAATTCTATATCGATTATTGAATTTTTCTAATTATATTTTACGGTAAAATATAATATAATTGGAATCAGCTTTTTTTTTCTTTATTGTAGATTAAAATTGTAGGGGAATTTGAGATTAATGAGATTATTAGTCAATTAAATGCTAAATAATTGTTGCAGTAATCTCTTTGTGTTTCTTTCTCACTCTCGTTATTGCTATCAAGCACTTTCTTAGGGTTGCTCCAATGAGGAATTGACAAACAAAAGCATTTATATATATGTATAAAATAAAGAGGGGAGGAAAGCAATTATCGTCGTTGTAGTGACATCGTCGCCTTCTCGTTTTATACTGTACTAGTTGCGAGTTCGTACATCTTCAACACAAATGAGATATTTTGTCACTGTATGCATGTATATTTTATATGTACGTGTATACATCTGCATATTCATAAATGTAATACATATATATGTATGTGTTTATGTGTGTATACAACTACGTAAATATAATCAGAGCGAATGAGAAGAGAGCTGCAAAGTTGGAATATAGAAAGAGGATGCGTGCCACAATGCCAAGACGATGCCATTGCTGCTGCATTATAGTATCGAACCGTTTTCATCGTCTTGCTATGATGTATCCTCTATATATATTTCCACCACTACTAAATTCACTTCGCCACGTACTGACTCAATGCGACAACCACCCTCTCAATCTAAGTGTTGAGAAATTCGTTGACCCTAACGACGCCAAGGCGCCGGGACGGCGACTGGACTTGTCTGCAGACTGTAAAAATTGTTTGAGAAATTTTCTTGTTGTCGTGATGTTATTTTATTTCATAAAACAAAACAGTAGGTTTTTTTTCAAGTTATTCAGTTTGATTGTGTTTATTGTTAGGTAGGGTATTATATTTGAAATTGAAATATAATTAGTTGAGAGAAAATATGTTTCATGATCTATACAAATATAAATTTGATATTATGTCTTCCAAGAATCTCTGCTGGTTTTCATCTCTTGTCTGTATGTAAGCATGCAGTGTTTACATCATGGTGCGTGCAACTAGCATGCGCTCAATCGAAGACTCTTCATCTCATGAATAATTCATATTTTTTCCACAATATGAGTGGCTGAGTGATAGGGGTGTACGTCAGTTTGACGGACTGTAAATTAAAGTGTAGGAGCGGAAAAAAAATTCCAAGCTAGTCAAGGGAGAAAATACCATGAGGAAAAAAAATTGGAAAACGAAAAGAGCGAGTTTGTATGAACATGTATGTATATATATGTGTGACTGTTTGGACTAATGCTCTGTTTTATGGATCACACGCCCCCACACTTGTCACCAAACCCGACTAGACACTGTGCATGCATTCATGAAAGTTCGAAATTACAGGAATAAAATATGACGCTTGAGGCATTTTTGTTTTAACTATTTTTTTTTTATCCCCGTTGCAAAGTCTGAAAATATATTTTTTATTTTCATGTTTATGACTGAAAAATCTGAACGACTGCTTTTTGTTATTTAGGTTTTTATATTTTACTGTATTTTATTTCGTTTAGTTATTTATTTATTTTTCGTTTTTATAAAGTGGATCACGAGAAAGAAAATATTATTACCTAAATAAATACAAAAATATATATGTATATATTCGAGTGGTTGGGCAATTAGTTTTGGATAACGCCCATTCTCACAAACAATATATTTATTTTATTACCATAATAATATCTCGTGTCGCTGCGGGGAAAAGAAAAAAAAATCTATGCAGCTGATGTTTATAATAAGTAATGTACCAACTACGAAATTCCCTTCATATATTTATATCGTAAACGAATTCATATTAGGTTATCACATATATTTCTCCCCAAACTGTACTTTCACATTACATCATACTCATACACATATATAGAATAAATCCCTCCCGGTTATCACCAGCAAATAAGCGTAAAGTGTAAAATATTGCTGATCGATTTTTTTTTCTTTTCACAGGGGAAAATGTGGAGTATAGAAAAAGGAACATACATAAAATCCAGGATACGTAAAGAAGAAAAAAAAATCTATAAAAGAATATGAGGGATGTATAAAACCTGTGCGGGCACTTTGATAAAACCACACGAAAATGTATTCATCAATCCAGGAATATTCACTTACACACGCAGCTGTATGTAAAACAAGAAGAAAAAGAGAAAACAAAAGCAGCAGCTAAAAATAAATAAAATTAAAATTCCATAAAAGCAAATGAGATCTAAAAAATATAAATGGAATTATATAAACATCACTCGTTGGTGAGCATACAATTTTCATTATTTCCAATTCAATGAAAGGCCAATATACAAATTAGAATGCACATATATATATAAATATATACATACCCAAACGTATATTGATCGTCATTGAAATGTCTCTATAATACGGAAAATTACACGGTGCGTATACTCAACAATATATATCCATCCACTACTGGTCGTTTGATAGAAGCATACTATTATCTGCAGTATATACTCTATATATATACAAGTGTATAACTCACTCTCTCACTATCATTATATATATATCTACTCTACACCCTCCAACTAACTATATCACTATATCATCCCCTAACGCTTGATCGATTGATATATTCCGCGATACATCTGTCAATTTTACCCTTTCGCGATTTTTGCAACGCCACATGAAATTTCCTTGTCATTCTCCATTCGTTGATATTTCCCATAACGTACGTTACGGTGTTGTATAATATACATAAATTTACAAATAAATTTCCTTTTGAATTTTCATTTTACTGCTGCAGTTCACTCAATATTTCGCGCAATGACCGGGCCATATTGTCACGAATATAATATACGAATTATCAACGCTACATCGAGTCATGCTTATCATCCATATGGGTTAATAAATAACAAATCAAAAAAAAAAAATTATGGTTTGTTTTCATTTTTTGTATGAGCTTGATGGGGCGTTGTGCAACCCCTTATGGCACAATTTTAGTCTATTGTATATATTTATTTACATATATAAATATATGAATGGGATACGCCACTTAACGATTAAATGTTTCAGTCGATTGAGGGATGATATGAAAGTTGAGATTAAGTGCTGCGAAAATTTTTTTAGGACAAGTATTTACTGTTTGGGTAATATATAGGTATATGTACTCATGTGTATATATATGGGTATTATAGAGTGATATATAAGCGATTGAATCGATTCGTGAACAATTTCACCTCGCCAATTTTTGAAATGTATTCATACATAGATATTTATATGGAATAATATTCGTATATGTATTCTTTGTTTTTTTTTTGCAATTTGAGGGGTGAATGTGAGCACGACACGATTCTCTACAACGTTAACCTAGATTGCTGTTGGTTGGTAAAGGTCCAGACTCATCCATTTTCGTGTTGCCAAAAAGTTGGATAGAATATATTTATTTATTTTTTATCTTCATTTCAAATACTCTCCAACTGTTAGCAAATGTGGATTTAACATTTTTATTTTTTTATATATATAATTCGCTAGAATAAATATCTTGAATGATTTTGAAAATTATTAAAATAGTATACATGTATAAATAGAATAAAGTTTTGTAGTGAAAAATATTTTGAAAATATTTCCCAAGGAAAAATCTCTTTTGTATGTTAAATTGAAAGTCCATTTAATCGTGGCAATGGGAATCAAATTAAAGTTTAATACGCAAATGGATGTTATGTACTCTCTCGTAAACAGAAAAAAAAATATATGTATACCTATATATATACATATTTATATATAAATGTGCGAGACAGTGAGACAGATACAGAGAGAAAGTAAAGTAAGCGAGAGAAATAATTGCATTAGTACGTTACGCGTTGTCGATTCGAATATAATTCAAGAACGCGTTACCCATCTATTCTTCGAGGGTGAAAGTACACCCTATATACATATACGTATATATATATATATAACTTTGAAAAGTGTATGCATATATATCCAAACACTTTTTTCTTTCTCCCTTTTATCCCTGCATTTACATTTATACTCTCAGCTTTTTCTTTCTCATTCGAATTTTGTTTCCCCTCTATACATATATATATATTTCTCGCTTTTCCTCTCGCAATTTTCCATTCACAAGTATATAGTTATATAGTATAAATACACAAGTGCAGGAGTCGTGCCAATCGAAAAATATCGAGCAACACAATACATGAACGCAGAGCACTTGCAATAGATGTTTATTATGTATACACCCACATACTTGCATATATAATATATATATGTATATGCATATGTGTATATACTAAAAAGTGAACAAAACAAAATAACAAATGAATAAAAAAAAAAAGTTTCATTGACGCTCGCACTCACGAAATTCCCTCATTCCCGACAGAAATATTGCGACACTCCCGATGGGACTATTCGTATGAATAAAAAAAAAATGAATAAATAAAAAAAATATTCATACAGTCAAACAACATAGGATCATATTTTATTTTTTTTCGTGTTACGAGTAGCTATAAAAAGAATTTATACCTAAAAAAAAAAAAAAAAAGCGTAACAATGAACGTAAAAAAATTTTTTTTGTCGTTCTTGTATAATTAAGTGGATTATAAATGGTAATTAACTGCACGTCGAATAATGTCTCTTGTATATACTCAAAGCACTTTCAATATATACATATATTTAGTCATTTTCCTGAATGCGAACATGCATCTATATATATGTATACAAAGTATATTTGAAGCAAGAAGCATTGAAACAAGAGAAAGAGAAATAAACGCGAAGAAGGAGTTGCGGAAGCACGATAATTCCTTTGAGATCCGTAATACAAATTTCGAGGGTGCAGCGTGTATAATTCTGCGATATGTAACACATACATATTGAGAAACTGAGAGTGAGAATGAATGAACAAGAGAGAGATGAGTGTGAAAGAGAAAATAGGGGTGGTAACGAGCTTCCCGTGAGATTATCTGTCGCCCTATCGGTCGACATAGTCACACACAACCTAATAAATACATGAAAAGTACATACATATACATACACTATACACCTACATATACACCGTAATAAATACGTATATAAATGTCATAGTGATTATACATATAAATTAACAGAATGAGTATTAAAATGAAACTTTCCACAGATTTACAAATTTTTTGGAGAGTTAAAATATTTCAACGATATAAATATACATAATTCTCATAAACTTTCATTTTGCACAACTCAATTACACAGTTTATTTTCAAATATATACCATAAATATTTATATAAATATAAATATATATAAATATTTATATAAATATAAATATGCAGTATTCTATAAAATAAAAATTGATATTTTACGAATAAAGTATTATATTGAATATAATTAAAATATTATCTATACACAACAGGCAATTATTTATAATTACATATATCGGTTTAGAATTAAGTTGATGTGATAATAGATTATATAATATACACAATGAAAATTAAATTATCGATTTCTCATTACTTTAATATTTAACGAGCGTATTACTGTGAACTCAGCAACATGCACAAGAGCTTAAATGCATAGACAGATATATAAAGCTCAATGTGGAATTTTCTCCCTATTTAAAAAGATCGCACTTCTAACTTCAATGGCCTGCATAATCGGATTAGAAATGGTCGGGCACAATGCTGTAAAGTAGCGCACAACTGGAGAGAATATTCACGTTGTGTAACTGTTCCACGCCGATTCCATCTGGTCATATACAGTCTTGTATTGTACGCCCATATATGTTTTATGTATACATAATATGTCATATAGGTGTATATGATATATATACATATGTATGCGCAGAGTACATAGCAGAAAAAGTGAATGAAGAAAGAAATAGAAAGTGAGAGACATCCATATGTCCAGCCGCAGGCGGCAATATACAGACGCGAATTATTTTATATACGTTGGAGATATATTTATATATATATGTACTTTTTGCCCTCGAGATCCGATTATAACTGATATTGATTTCAAGCCACTCATTGTCATATTGCTTTCGTCTCTTGTGCGCGTGGAGATTTTTTTTTGTCGTATGAATGAAAGCATCAGTCAGAGAACGCGGATTATATACCTTTGAATGTATGAATGTACTCGATGCGAAAGGTTTTACCATTATCACATCGACCATTGAAAGCTCTAGACAATATGTATATGTATATAAAATGACACGTGATAATTTGCGTGTGTGTTATGTGTAGAGATTGTTGTACATACTTGAATTCAATGTAAAAGACGTTAAAGGATTTTCGTATGATTTTTTTATCGCTTTCGTATAACGCTTTTTCATTTTATTTTATTGGTTTATTTATTTATTTTTTTTTTGTAATCATGAAAGTAATGGATCATTGGAAAAACCCATGAGACGAGGACTTAATCAAAGTGCAGAAAGCGATGTCTATCTTTGTAACTTTGTTGTTTGAACGAAAAAAAAAAAGTAGGGACAGAAAAAAAAAACAAATTAAACCAAAGAAGTAATTACACTCGTCCATGGCCGTGAATGAAACTTCCTGTTTCCGTTCACGCTTTCTGTGTAACTGAAATAACGTTAGTTGGAATAGAAAGAAAGAGAGAGATTCACTGAATAGACAAAAAAAAAATATGTATAAAAAGAATGAGAGAAATTTTGGCGTTGAACAATACAAAGTCTTTTTATTCAGTAAAAAACATTAGTCCTTCGATCTCTCAAAACTTTTTTCTACACTCGCCATTGCGAGAAATATATATAAACACTACAGTATGAAACATTTTTTTATTCATATTTTCTCTTTCATTTTGTTTTATATATTCGCCCATCGTTTTTGCTTTTTTTCAAAATAAAAAACAAAGAGTTTGTGGCCTTCCGACACTAGGCAAAAAATACATCACACACATTGTCGATAGTATATAAAAACTTGTACGTGTACTATTATTCTTTTATCTGCACATACTCAACAAAATATATATACATATGTATATCCATGCATTAAATATATATACATATAATATATAACATCATACCGCAAGCACGTATACGTACCCCACACTTTCTCAATATAGTTCGCGTCTCATTCGAAATTTTATTCGACCCTCAACCTCAACGTCAGATAACTTCCATGAAGAGATGAAACTTCGTGGTCCTATATAGTTATATGCGTATATATATAACTGATGCATTCACCACCATCGTCAAACTATCGATTGGTCCTTTTTGACTGCACGTATTGTTTTAGCAGTGCGCTCAGTTTATTCTTTCATGTACATATACACTTTCTACCACGCCTACACAATTATCCTTATTTTTATGAAGATATATCGATCTGACATTTTATTACAAACATAACACTAAAATCCTCACTTATATAGAAATATTCGTAAATGCTTCAACGCATGAGAATAATATTTTGACAGTTGTATGATAAAAATAAATTTGAAAAACGATAATGGAGAAGAGAATAAGAATAAACGAAAATAGATTATTATATATGGATAATAAATACTATCTTAAAATTTATCTATATACAATATAGAGTTTGAATATTTATTTATTTGTTTTTTTTTTCTTTAAAAGAAAACATTTTATCATTAGTACTACGTATTACTGAGGTTTATGTACATAATTATGACGATTATTTATAAATGCAAAAGGGACATTTGAAATTTTTGTTTGGTCGAAAATAAATAAATTAATTTTTGAATATATATATTTAATGTATGCATGTATACTGCATATATGTATCATTCTTAAATCTTATTTAAACGGAAGCCCGTTGCCGATGTCGCTATTACGTCGTTGCTCACTTTCTTATTATCCTTATTTTATTTTCCTGCAAAATTTTCCACTTTGTCCCACGCTCTAGATCGCGTTTATTTTCCCTCTATTTCTCTACGTTGCTGCCTATCTATTCACCCACCTCCACCTCCTCCACCACCATCATCGCACATCCCAGCTTGCAGAATTGGCGCCCGTCTGACTGTCGTCCTGGCGCCAGCAAACCTGCGCCCCTCGATGTACGCGTACAATCGTCGACATCGTTTCGTTTTCTACCACCAAACCAGATACGATCGATCTTCTTGTTTGCTATATTATATACTTTGATTCATCAACCCGAAAATATATTCATTCATGTATATGTATTTACATGAAATGTACTTGCAATAATAAATAATATATAATAACATGTTGATTATTGTTGAGAAATGTTTTAATTTAATATTGCGGGTTTATTGTTTTATATTATGGGTAATCTCTCTTGGGTTTTAATCTTCTCAATTTTTTTCACGGATCAGGAGAGAAATGTTGGTCGTTGATAAGCTCATAGAGATATATATGTGTTATATATAGAGGCTTTGAGCCATATCTTTATCCTTTTTTTCCATTCTTTAATGAATTTTTTTTTCTTATGCTGATTACACGTAATTTCACTTTCAGTATTTTCCGATCCTCATTATGTAATATTTCTCTACTTGGCCTCTTTGTACCCATCGTCTTCCTCATCTCTATTGCTTGCACTTTCCTTCCCTGCATTTTCATAGCTCGCACGAATGCTTTGTGTAAATAAATGAATATTAGTCGTTCGTTTTATTAATCATAGCCGTCGCTTTAAGGCGTTGGAAAATTCAATCATGCAACGAAATAAAAAAATAACGAAACGTGATGAAATAAAGAAAATGAAAAATTTCTCGTTTACCGCGATTATTCTCAAACGAATAAACACACTTTATATTTCATATAAATATCCTTTCTATATACATATATATAATATCTATATACGTCAAATAATAAATTGAATTTATTGATAAACATAAAATAAAATGTCAGATGAAGCTCTGTCGATATCTTCGCGACTTTTCATCTCAGAAGAATACTTTACTCGAAATAAAAATATAAATAAATAAAAAAAAAATAAATAAAAATATTACATGATGCTTTTTATATAAAACTCGTTTTCTTCTTTTCATGTTTTACAAATAAAATTTCAAACTAAATCCCAAAATAAAGTCCCATCGACACAGAGACAAAGAAAAAGTACATTCGATCTTACAATTTTTTTTTCTCATATTTTACACCTAAAAAAAAAAAAAAAGTATACATAAAGTGTCTAAATTTTATCTCTACTTTTTGTTTTTCTTCACAGAGAACGTGACGCATTTGAGAGAACGAGGATAACCTTCGAGTATTTTTTTTTTCTTCTCCTGAGTGTGGAACTGAAACTGTGGAAGAACTAATGTGCATGAAGGCGAGTGGTGGATGATGTACATACTAAAAAATATCTATATAAGTATGCATACATACATATACATACGTACACGAACGCTTTCAAATACAAACAAGAAAAAAAAGCGGCCGACTACTACTCATCCCAGGGACTCAGGAGTTGAGGATTGGTGTAAACAAGGGTTGACAATGACAAACAAAAAAAAAAGGTAAGACACACACTTTGCTGGCCTAAGTTTTGTGCGCACGCCGTCAATTCCTCTCTCTCAAATACATATATATACCTGCATATGTACATGCTCAGCGTACATACTTCTATGTAACTATAAAAACGAATCTTCTGTGTTTGTCGCTATTGCCCTCTCCGTGAGTTCTTTGTGTCTTCTATACCGCAGACGGTTTTCGTAGCCCACCTTTATCTAACTATAGTACACAGTATACATACATGTATGTTTTCTCATTCACTCTTTCTCAGTCCACATACAATTTTCCCTCTTCACCTCTCGTATCTTCACAAACGCCCTTGGGCAATTGTCGTTTGTTTGGACAAACGAGATGGATCGTCCGACACATGACACGTTACAATTTTACGCAACTGCTATAAACGATAACATCTTCTTTTATTTCATAGAAAAGACGAGAAAACATAAGTAAAAAAATTTTTTTTCTTACATGCAAACGGCTAAAATTCAAGTATTCACACGTAGCGGTTGATAGAGATCTAAATCGTTTATTCATTTCAATAATATATTTTTTATTCATAAAAATAATACTTATAATAAATATACAACGATTTATTTATTTATATATTAATATATATTTCATTGTGAATTGTTTCTTCTTCTTGTATTTCTAATCTTTTTCCTTGTACTAATTATATTGTCGAGTTGATCATTAGGAATTAGTTGGATGGCGCATGTTGGACTGATAACAAAATGATAACGATGATGATGATGTGAATATGTAATCCTTTCACACATCCGTGATAGGTATTAACAACCGAGGAAATATAAAAAAGAAAAGATATATGAAAAGCTACTTTGATATATGTATATGTTTCTCGTTCATTTCCATCGAGAAGCCTGTACACTCGTTCAATGTCTCGTGGCAATATTTGCCTGAAGCATCATGGCTATCTCTTCTAACCATCAATCTTCGTTGATATATATTATATACATACAGCCAGCCATGAAGAAGCGCCAGTCAGCTGAGTGAAAGAGCGAGAGAGGAAAAGGGATTAAAAATATTTCTGCTCGAGCAATTCACGGATGCGCCTGAAGCTCCGACATGTCCATGATAGATATACATATACATATTGATATATTATAAGCCGCAGGGGGAATAAAAATATTCGGACGATGGGAAATTCTTGGAATTACTTCGCAGGGGAGTAAGAATAAAGACCGATCATGTAGGCAGTGGGTGTATAAAACCAATGAGAAGATGAGTATAAGTTTAAAAGTTTAAGTGACGACTACGCATATTTATTGCTTGATAAAATGCCGATGTTTAATGATCATCTTTGAAGGTTATGTTGTAAGTTCGTTAAATTGGTCTTATTAAAAATCCCTTAAATGGCAAATGACAACGCAATTGAGTCAAATATTTTACAATGATGAAAAATATATCGATATAAAATAGAAATATTACATAACAATTGCTATATATAACCATGGGACTTTTTTTTAGTAAATAATATCGAACATAACCTAAAAAAAAAATTGAAATGTATTTTTTATACATAAAGTTACACAATTAATTTATTATTGTTCGATTATTATTGCATATTTCAATCTAAAGATTGTAAAAAAAAAATTGTATTGTGTAGATTATAAAAAAAAAAAAAATAGTGAACAATATCAAAGACAGAGGGCGCAGTTTTTCGCGGGTTTGGCGCGCTCAAGAATTACCTGCGGACTTCGCGTCTTCAGCCGAATAACGCCGAGAATGACCGAAGTGCCGTTGTGTGGTTACTCATCGTTGCGTGCTATTCAGTCCCCGCCACAGTCGGAAATCGGCCAGCGTGACGGTAACACATAAATGTGAAACTGCTTTTAATACATCGTCGGACAGTAGAGACAGCGGTTAAGCCGCGCCAGGACGTGTTTAGTCATCAATAATATTTCATTAATTAATATCTCGAACAAATCTTCCCCCAATGTTATCTCATCGCCAAGTTCACATAAACCTCATGGATTAAATAAACACAACATTTACTTGTGCGCATTCACGTGTGTTAGTGCTTAAAAAAAAACAAACATTTTGTTTATTTCATTTAATATAACATTTTAAATTATTTTCAATTACACACCCAATATATTAATATATATTAATTGTGATTAATAATAATAAACACATCGTTGAGACTTGCTAGTTGGTAGAATACAGTTTAAATTGGAAAATAACTAAACGGCAGAGAAGAAGAAAAAAAGAAGAAAAAAAACAACGATCTATCACGATGGCGAGTTTATCAAGTGGGCGACCTGCCGTCGTTGCGATTCTCTCACTGCTGCTGCTACACCTAGGTGAGTGATGGCGTCGACCATGAACACATTTTTCTTTCTTTTACTATCTCATTCTTCTTGTCCCACCGGCCGCGAATGTAGCTAGTATGTGTACATACCTCTTTAACCGCGTGTCCGAGAGTGCAACGTTTATACATGTGTGCATATAAAACCGGATTCCGTCAGCAAACCAATCTATAACGATCGATTGTTATCTAAGATAGTAGTATACATGTGTGTAGATAGTATATAGTGTTGCATCTAACGAATATATATTTATATTGAGCATTCATTCATTGTTGAAACGATTGATTTACTGATTTAGATTTTTTTGTTTTTAATATATTCATAATTGGGGAATCTAAATTGTTTTTCGTGATTTTATAATGTTATCAAATGTGGGAAGATGATTGATAAGTTGAGGGGAAAGAAATATTTATGATATAGGTATGAGTATTATTTATTATATTGTGGGAATAATATTGAGGAGTTGGTTAAATTTCAAATGGTCGGTGGGTTTCGCGCGTTGTGTAGTTGAGTTCGTTGGCCGGGCCGACGGTTTGAATTTACCCGTCGGGACGCGTCGACATTCTCTTTTGTGGCAAAAAGGAGGATATGTATGTATATGTATAGTTGAGCATAACTATGTAATATTTACAAGGTATTTTATCGCGTGCATTTATGCTTGCTCGATTACGTTAGTCGTGTCCTCAATAAAGTTCGCGCGATGTAGATTATTTACATTTTAATTTTTTTTTTGTTATCACACCCCGTATGTATTTATATTTGTAGGCGTTGTGCATACCTGTAAAAGGGAATGTACACGATAATAGCGTGGGAATAATATTTTGATTAGGTATATATAAATACGAAGAAGAAGAAAAAAAAATTTACGGAAGGAAATCAAGTTCCTTTATCTTTTTATAATTGTTAATTTTACTTACTAGCTGCCTTTTTTGCAGTTCGCAGTAAAATTAATTTGAGCACTGCTTTATTAAATTGCTATTTATACTATTTACTTTTCTTTCATTTTTAATTTATTTTTATTATTGCAGATAATTAATTTTTATTCCTTTGTGAATTATTTATCTTTATTTTGCTTTTTATTTGACTCGTGTCCGTTTATTACCTCAATAAATTAATTGATGAGTCTTTTTTTTTTTACTTTAAGCTGTTTGAGCAATTGAAAAAGCGTGTAAAAGTCTCGAAGAGTTGCAAAATTGTCGACACCTGAGCAAATGTATTTTAGATGAGTGTGTATGAATATGTCTGTGTGTTGAAAAAAGGACGAATCGTTGGTGTGAATGTGCACCTGCCTGTACGCGACGGTGCCTGGGTTCAACCCGCGTGCATATATGTATACACTTTGCCTTGTTCCTCTTGTGGGTTCAGGGTCAACAATGACAGAAATGAATGTAGACAGAAAGAAGAACCCTTGGGAATAGTAGTAGAAAAAGTCATATTTACCTGAATGAAAAACAAGTCAATCCACCTTCTTTTATATGTACGCCTCAATGTTTCTATTTTATCTTGAAGAGCAATTCACAATTTTTCCCACCAATCTTTCTCAAACATCTCTAACAAACTCTCTCCAATGGTGCTCTAGGCAATATATATATACTCTACATTTCTAAATACTTTATACAATGCCGTCAGGTACATACGCATACCCACAATGTTAAATTGGTCAGGAATAAATTTCTCTCCAGGGAAAATTTAAAAAAAAAATTCTTGCTCGCATTCTATCTTGTCATAAATAAATATATATCCGCAAGACATATATTTATACCAGCGCACCATATTGCAAATTGTTTTGCACTTGACTTTAAAAATGTATATATTTATCTATTGAACCGATACAAATATATGAAATTATTTTGTGTTCGATTATCAGCATGAGAAAATTTTATTTTTCTTTGTTTTCATATCGTCTTGATATTATTATTATTATCCTGTTTCTTTCTTTTCGATTACCGACCAATACGTATTTTTTTTTCTTGTTTATGAAAAATTCATGGGCTTCACCACTGCATCTGGCAGATGGACAAAACAAAATGTATTTGTAAAACGCAATGGGCGTCATCTGCAATATGTATAACGTTTGGATAAGTACGATGAACTCTAGTACAGTCTTGAGACATGTACGTAATATACTGTATGTGTTATACACATATAAACACACTGTGTACATTATATATCATGGAACGTTATAATCGTGTAAAATCCACTGTGTTTTTTCTAAGGCTGAAGCTACGGGAAATGAACTGTTTTTGAAGATTACATATCTTTCTTCGGACCCGTGCCGCGCGCACTTTGCTCGTTAAGACTTTTCTCTTAGTGAATATTTTTTTTTCTTGTTTTGAACAACATTCCGCTTTTGCCATTGCTTCTGCCTCTTGACCATTCGCGACAAGTATATACACAGCACTCAATTGGTGTCTGGAGTATAAACGAGGAAGATGGAAGGAACAAGAAGAAATGCATAGTGGAAAAGAAATGAAAAATAAAAAGAGGAAGATGAGAAAGAGACAAGTGAATGTTTGTATGTGTTTGGATACATCAGAACATCACTGTTGAATGTTGCATTTGTGAATGTGTATATATATATACATGTTTATTGTATTTTTTATTTTTTCGTGTTGCTGCATCGTTGCAAACTGACGTATCAAGTCTCAGTTCATGTTGTCGTGCTTGTGTGCTTTTGAACCTGATTTATAAACCGGTCAATACTTCATGTGTTTACTAAAATTGTCCTCTGATATATATGTGTATGTGTACACATTTATAAATAAACACAAAATAAATCTGTTTACTTATAAGACAACAATGAAATATTCAAGTTTACCGTTAGACATTGAAACATTTTTATTTTCCATCTGATTAATTTTAAGTAAATTAACAGAAAATAAATATACATTTTTTTTTTATTTTTTATGTTGTCAGACAGTTTGACGTAAATATATGATTATTATCAAATTTATAATAAATATCTGCGAAATATTTCTCTATTAATATAGTTGAAGATAAATATTTATGTAGAATAGGTGATAAAAATTTTATTGTTGAATTCTTTTCACGATATTTCAACGCGATAAATATATAATAGACTGTTTCTAGTTTGTGCCCTTCTCTTTCTTAATGACCTACTTGTCAATGGGCGAAACCCAAACAGATATCACATGGCACATGTGTTAGATGTGTATATAACAAAGTGTAATCGAGAGTGAAAGATGAAAGATGAAGAGAGCTGAATCTTCTAGTGTATTCACACTTCCCACTCTTTAGCCTACTTGTCACTGTAGACAACTTTAATTCCGAAGAAGAGTTACTATATCTTGTGGGGAATACATGGGTATATATAAGCAGAAGAAAAAAAAAATGAAGCCGAAGAAAGAGAGAAGAAAAAACAAAGTGGAAGAAGCAATAAGTATGAGTGTGAGGAATAAGAAAAATTCCAAGTCTGTCTTGTCCAATGCAAGGTAACATTAGCTCTCGTACCACTCTCTCGTCATTATCCTTCCTCTTTGGTGCATATTGCAAGTGCACTTTATTCGTAAAGAGCTTCATAAATGAGCGAACCACTAACGATCCCAAGGCGAAACTGAGACTTAACATCTATGCATATACGAATGTCGTGTGTGGTTTTCATCGTTGTGTAGAGTGTACAGTAGTCGTTATTGTGCTAGTGATTCGACTTGTTGTATAGACGTAAAAACAACGAGTGGTTATATGTGAGAAAGAATAAAGCAAAAATAATAATAAAAATGAAGAAACGTGAAGGAAAGAATGAAAACAAATATAGGGAGAAAATGGAGATGTCGATGGGTGGATTGTGAATGGTAGAAGATAATAAACCAAAGGGCACGTATGGACATTCTTGGAATTTTGTTACATTGTCAGAGACAAAATTGTTTTTCATTGTCATACACAGGCATTTTTGCCCCTTTGATGATTTATGACAGTTGGTGACACATTGAAATTTGGATGAGAAAAATAAATGAATAAATAACTATTTATACGAACTTGTTATATTTATTCATACGTAATGAGATTTATATAAATATTTTCCTCTTTTTTTTTT
>JAQQBR010001833.1:7137178-7155879 GCA_030347285.1 Microctonus hyperodae
ATATTTACGCCAACGCGCCGTAACCATGGATTACGTTGTATAAATTCCTGTATATGTATTAAGCAAAATGTATACATGTATTCAAGCGCATTGCACTCACTACTTTTTAACGATACATACAACTAGTTATATACACTGATTATTTCTGTATTCACGGTTCAAGTACAGGCGTGAATGCATAAATATATTCGTTGGGGAAATAAATATCTCCTCATTTTTCTCGGTAATAAAAATTGTAAATAAAATTTTTATTTCTCAATTGTCTGAGTTTTATTTTGTGAATAAGAAATTTTTATTTTAATTTTTTTTTCGCATCATTAACAAACGAGTTTTGTAAGTTTCTCATCAGTGACATATATAGATGACAGTCTACACTCAATTTAATGACGTCACTTCATGTACATCATACACTAACTAGACTCGCGACATTCATTCTGTTTATATATATATGTATAAGTTTTATTTATTTATTATTTTTTTTTTTGTCTTCATCTCTTGTCTTTCACTCTGTCTCTTCAGCTCATCTTGCTCTTGAAGCAAATTAAAGCTCAACGCCCACCCACAGATATGTCGAAGGGTTCAGACCACTTGAATTACTAAAATAACACCCGCTTATACCGTACATTTTTTTTTTCTTTCATTCTTTCTCTCTGTAATATTCAGCTACATTTTTATCTTGCGCCCACTTTTACTCTCGGCCCAGTATATTAATCGTTGAATTTCTTTTTCAAGAGTACTCCCCACTCGCATCAGTCTCTTGAGGAAGGAATCATTCACATTTACTCTGTGCTGCATCATGCTTGCACAATTTCGTTTGATGTCTCTTCGAACACTCGTTTATAAATATATTACTTGTTATTTTTTATATTTTCACCACTTGAAAATTACTGCGAATTACGAATGAATTGAAAGGGAAATTATTTATATTCATAATAATTCTTTTGATTTTTTTTTTATTTAAAGCACCATTTTTCTGGCTTGCGAATAATTTGAATGGTTGAACGAGACATGTGGCTAAGAAGAATATATAATAAAATTAAAACGAGTGGTGTACATATAAAAATGTTGAGGTTGAAATGAAGAAAAAAATTAAAAGAACATGTCAGCCCGGTCCGTATGGATATGGAAAAAAAAATAAAAATAAATGGGAGATATATACAGAGTAGTGGACGATGAAGGTAGTTCGAAGGACAGAATAAGGTGGTGGTGGTGGTTCACGAGGAATATATCGTGGAGGACAAGGGGCTGCAGGAGAGAAGACGACGTTTTTAAGTTTCGTGATGGTTTTGTGGAAACCTGTTTCGGGTGTGTTTCATACATTCAAAAAGGTACCTGTACATATGCCCGATCGCGTCTACCATTCCTGATGTCTCGTGTGTGCACCTGTGTAGTGTGTGCGAGAGCGTCAACAACACACCGAACAAAAGGGTCACTTTTTCGGCTTTTCAACCGACCACTGAAACGTTTCTAATATAATACATACAACCAGAACTAAAGGGATAATCAAGACAGAGCATAAAATAGGCAGATTAATATCGGTTTTTTATTTTTTTCTTAAAGACATTTTTATTTTATCTACATATATATTTATTCAAAAACATTACTTTACATTTTCTTCTTAGTATTATTTGTTGAGAAATATAGAAAAATTTAGGGAGCAATATCTGTTGTACATTTCAACTATTATTTTTTTTTCTCTTTAATTCTGTCGTGATAATAAATTAAAAAATTAGTAATTCGATGATTTATATATTTATTCCAAATTGCTATTACACTATATAATATTTATAATGCGATAAAATTATTTCAATCGGAAGCTTGATAAAATTAAAATATATTTTTTTAATAATTCTCATTTCATGGTCGACTAGTTCTCTTCAAATGGTTTTTTCAAACCTTTACCTTGGAGATTGCTCGGACCGTTGACGCCTCGCCCTTCCTCCTTTCTCTCGCTCTCTTTCCAATATATAATATAAATATATATATACATATCACGGTTGGAAACTAGCAGTAGGTATAATATTTTATATATAGAGTACGTCATTCTCGGAGGCACGCTAAAAGTCAGGGGTTCGCCCCTATAAGTCTCGTTGTTAAGCCACGAGGTCAGGCGTGTCTTTTCCTCCTTTTTTTTTTAACTCTCTTTCACTTCTATACATTCCATCCAAAAGACCCGCACTTCCGTTATAAGCTTTATTTTCGCGCGAACTGGATTACAACTATGACGTTCAACCTCAATTTACCTCTCTCGCCTCATTCTCTCTCTATCTTCATCTGTTTTTATTTTTTTTTCCTCATCTCTCGCTTGTTTACTCTGGTGAATTACGTTCGTGGGAACATGGAATAGAATTGCGGTGGTGGAAGGAGCTGGAGATATAGGTACGTGAGGTTAAGCAAAGGCCTTTGCGAACTACACTATCCCGACATTTTTCTTAGCTGTCTACTTTATACCTTCTGATCTCTCTCACTCGGGTTATTTTTTTTCTTTTGCATTTTATCCAATGGTTCTCTCTCGTTCTTGATCTTGCTTTTGCTTTCCTTACCCAAGAGCATTCATCGAAGCGTGAGCTCGTTAAAAGTTCCACGACGATCGATTTACGGTTGTTCGAAGCGATTTCAACTGATCTTTTCTGTTCATTTATATGTTTCTTATCATATGATTATTCAAGTGGTATCTGTATAAATATTCTTGTAGTATTATTATTGCTGTTATATAAGTGAAGGAATTTAGTTGACGGGTTAAATTTATTTTTATCGTTTGAATGAGACGTATATTAGGTAAAATTGTGTGTAGTTTATTTGATAATCGAGGGGAATAATTTTAAATTGTGAATGCACGCAATCTATGTGTAACGATAATTCAATTAGAATCTCGTATAATTGTGCATTCTCCCCAAAATGAATTTTATCCACGCGACCAGAATTCCGGGTAGCCTTAATGACGTTTAGTCAGCGTGACATTGATGAAAAAAAAAAAATAAAATCTAACAGGTCTCAATATTATTTATTTAAATATACTTTGGAATATTCCACATTCAGAATATATTATTTTATTACATACATTAATTATAAATATATCGGTATTTAATCTTACAATATATATTTATATCACTCGGTAATTAATAAAAAATAAAATTAATTTACAATTAAAAATTGATTTACAATTGTTTGACATTCAACATTTGTAATGTTTATGCAGATATTATATATAAGGAGAAAAAAATTTATACACATGTGTATATGATAAGAATTTTATTGCTCATTACAATTTCAAACGAAGTCGGCGACGAGTAATTATTATTTGAGTACGTAAATATTTGTAGACATGCGCACATTGATATCATGTCTGATCTCAATGATAAATATTGAATCATTTCCCAAGCGATGAGTTTACTAAGCGAGATATAGAACAGATATAACACGCTTTTATGTCAACATTAGATAGCTATTCGTTTTACCACTCGCGCATTCTCGTTTGCATTAATTACCGCGAGTCCAATAAATTTATTATCTAGATATGACGAAAATTAATATATCTGTCGTTTACGTCGAATTTCATTTCGTATTTTGAACATTCTGCGCTTTTGCTAACGGAAATTTCGTGGTTTACCGCACAGGTGTGATGGTCAGATACCACTCCAAAGTTTGCTATGCAGACTCTGTCTTTGTTTTACGTGCCAGTCACATCTCACACACACACACACACACATTTATGTATATGTATATTTGCATTTGTCGATATATCTTCTGTACATTTGTGTTTTACACACGTATACGTTGTTCACTACACAAATTCCCGTGGTTAAAGCTGATTAATTATTATCAAACCAACGGGTAATTTACGAGCATTTGGTAATTATCGAGTTTTGCTTGTGTCGATGTATACGAATGTATATGTTGCAATTTATAAGTGTTCATGGATGGAGTGTACTACAGCCTTTGTCACGTTTTCCGCATCGTTGAAGGAGAATATCAATTAAATTACTAAAGTTTACCAGCTACGACTTTGTTTCGTTTTTTTATGTGAATATATTATATTAATTGTAATTTATTTGAAAAATTTTTTAAAGCAAATTAGGTATTTATTCTTTAAGTATTTTGTTTTGTACATGGCGGAAACTCGGATGTAGCGAGAGAAAAAATAGGGGAAATGTTTGTGATGAATTTTAAATTGGTTTGATGAGATAAAAATGATGATAAATAAAATTTACAAAGATGTCTTGGAGATGTGTACTGGACATTGATGTTGGCACGCGTCAGTTTGCATCTGATATTCCATGAGAGACATGATTTTAAGCGGGATATATATTGATATATAGTCTGTACTTGAAAATCTAGATAATATACCATGGATATTCCAAAGCGTCTTGGTATAAAACGCGGATTTAAAAGATGGGGAAAAAGGTCATGATGAAGGAAGAAAAAGTGGAATAAGGTAATCGGTGAGGGAGATGGATATTTATTTATTTCCGAGACATATTACGTAAACTGTCTGTCTGTGCTTGGGTTTTTTTTTCTCCTCGTCAAGACCTTGCAGGAGTGCTGCACGTCAACGAATTTAAAACGTCAACTTATTTCCATTTATTAATACTTATATTTCATTTCTTTTTATTTTCTTCATTTCATCTTCAATCTGTCGCTAGCTCTTCGTCATTGAGTGTCTCACGATAACGCAAAGCTCTCAGCCTCCATCTTCAAGTTGAAATCGTTGGGATGCGAAATGGCGACGAAGGAAAATCTGTGAAAAATTGCCAAGTTGGCGTTATTCCACTCGAACGCAGAAAAATCTCAACGAGGAACAATTTATATACGAATATATATTTATTCTTATATACACGCGGTTGAAAGGAGAATAAGGTCGTGCAGGTCTTTACGATAAACTGAATAGGAATTACATATATGTATATGTATAATATATAGATAGGTATATACACAGGAAAAAAAAGGAATAAACGATTCATTGATCGATACGGCTCAATAATATTCCCAGAGGAGACACGACCGTTATAACGAACTGAAATCGAGTTACGCTTTGGTGAAAAAATAAAAAAAAAAAATAAAAGAACCTGCAGCTATGTATATGAATATCCGCTTGGGAATCTGAGGCACTTAGATGAAACTTCAGACAAGTCATCCTGCTCAAATCTCCACGATGATCGTGTCTACATAAATTAATATATATTAAAAAAAAAATATTTCGATGAATAATATAAAATATATTCAACGAAAGAATTAATTCAACGATTTATTATTTGCAATTATGTGCAACATAATTAAGCATTTGCGCACATCACACGTGTGGTGACATTTTCCATACACCCTCAAGATCCAATTAATCATGCACCTGATGTCCTCGAAGCTTTTTTTTTGTAATTACTTTATACCCAACCCCTTGAAAAGCAAAAGGGAAAACAATAAAAAATACAAAGAAGTGCACGCACTAGAGAGGGTCAACGAAGAATATAAACCTCCCTTTTTCCTACATACACGTCAACGTCATTCTCAATTGTGTATATTACAATTTAAAATTAATGATAGAACCATAGCCACAAGCGAGGATTTGCATTCGATGATTTATTAATTATTCTTCATCACAAACATTTACTCTGCCAAACGGTACGTTCTTTGGAAGCAATTGTAAAATATAAAGAATAAAAAGTTAAACATTTATATAAATAAATTTATATTTGGACAGAAAAAATATACATTAGGTTTATCTATACAGGAAGTTGACTTATTATAATTAATAGCCGTCAACTAAAGGCAGAAGCTCGCCAGTCATTTTGCTGAATGGGCAGTAATTCAAACGCGGGACCATCCTCCTTTTGAATAGGACCTTAATTCGCGTGCTCTCACGAGTTCCAGCCTCCCCAATGTCGTACCAGGATACACCACACATGAATATATATATATATTTCCACCATTGCAATCTTCATAAGCCACACACCACACACATGAATATACACATATATAACACGATGTATTATCCATGAAGTCAGAAGTTCACTGACTCCTATCAAGCGCATGCTATCATGAGATAGGGTTAATTCTAATGGATCCATCTTCCGCAAATCTTGGCTTGATGTTCATGTATATGTATATTCATATATAGTACATCCTGTGTCGCAGCTTGATGAGTCTATGATATTATAATTGTTGAGAGATTGAAAGATGTCATGTATACTTCCTTGATTATATATGCTATGGTTAGTTTAGATTTTTATATTATATTTAGTTAAAGTAAGTGACTTCAGAAAATCCTGAATCTCTTGTTCTCATTGTTATTTATTCAGTCATCCTAATGTTTATTGAATGATAGATTAGAGCTAGTGTATATGGGGTTTTTAGTCAATTTGTCATTTTATTTCGCCCCCATTCGATTGTAGTAAAAGAACAAGACACATCATGGATGTCAAGTAAAAGAGGACTGATGTTGATAGATCACTGTAGCAATTACTTTATATTTTGAATGTGTAGTATATGATGTAGGTATTATTATATGGATTACAATAGACTAAATGCTGCACTTTCTAAATTTTAAAAATGAATTTTTTTATATTTATTTCATTCATGTGAATACAGTAATCATAAATTAACCACTGTATTTTTTTTTAACGTGCTTTCTATCTTCATTTGAATTTTATTATAATAATATTGTGTTGGTTAGTTCAGTTGGATTATTGAGGAAGTTTGAAAGAAATTATTTGCCACACCTTATAGATTAGTTAGTATTATACTATGGCGAGTTGTATTTCACAGGGCCCACCCGAGGGAGTTGAACTTACTTAGTTCTGTTATTGCAATGAATAATCGGCGAAAGTTTGAAAGTTAATTGCACACTACTACTGTATACTACCTCAGTTGGACTTGAAGATTATATCGTTTGGATAAGCAGCGAAAGCGTGCGAATTAGATATATATCCAGGTGTAAATAGCAGCTGAATATTTACTGTAATTTTTATTGTTTTTATTTATACTTATAAATAATGGAGAATTTCCATGTCAAATTCAGATGTATATTTACAAATCGATTTTTGGCATTTGACATTTGTTCTCTTTGTTATTTCCTAATAAATTTGTTTGGCTTCGTCGAAGCGTCATATTCTATTCTCTCTACAACCCTCTGTGTCCTGTTCATCCCTTGTAAGTCTTCAGCATATGACTCAACAAAGACATTCATTTCTCAATTGAAAACCCAAATGCAAATGTAAATCCATCAGGATCTTTTATATTAATTGATCACTATATTTTCTCTCTTATTTATTATTTGACATGTTGTATACTGGGAGATACGTCTCCTGCACTCAACAAGTTAGTAATTGTTGGGAAGATGGTGGAAAATATATTATGCAATCTGTTGAGGGGGAGACTAAAACGTCAAGTGATGAAGAGATGAGGAAACATTTCTCATCATTTGGTTTATTCGCCCACGGATGCACATCAAGAATCCTCACACTCTCAGCACAACTAACCTAATGAGCGAATCAGAGAAAATCTCTTTACCTCCCCTGCAGTATCATCATCCACCATTTGCAACTTTGCGCGCTCATCTTCATTTATATATACATCTATACATATATGTTCTCTTTACTCTTTGAATTTCGTGTCGATTTCTGCGTTTATTGGATGAAGAAAATTGAGTCTCGTGGCGCAATGAAAGCTACATTTACAATTTCATTTCAAGTTTATAATATCTATATATATATACGTATATCAAACAAATTTATTTGACCCGTTTTAAACTTTACCAATGAATAATATAATGCATATAATATTAGCTAAAAAATATTTTTATATTCTTCACTTTCATTTCCTTTAACTTAATTATATTCATCTCACAAATATATTTCCGTTTGCATTATAATATTCACAATTAAATTAACATTTTAATTAAAACATTTCATTGAATAAACAAATGATATTTCAATAAAAAATACTAGTGAATATAAAAATAAAATATCAATCAGTATTTTCTGGAATGTGCAGATTATGAATACAAAAAGATTTTGCTACACATTCAATTTTCTCTTATAATACAAATGATCATTAATCATCAGAGTTAGCTTTTAGCTATATAATGAATTGTATTTTCCACCCCTCTGAAATATCTTACTGATGAACTCTCGTTCGATTCTCGTCGACTAATATAACGAACTACAATTCCCCTTTATTCACTTTTTTTTTTCCTATTTATTTTTTCTCTTCTTCAGTGTCCTTTATAGTAACTTCACCCTAAAAGCTTAAGTACTTCCGTCTAGGTACGAAGTTAAGGAAGTATCGCACGGGAGAAATAGTGGTTGTACAACAGCTAAATTCCCTCGTGCTCATTTTATAGCATACAGAGTGTACAGTATACACCATAACGATATGACGTGGCTGATATAATTTATCAGGACGACGAGCAAGGGGAATAAACAGATATGTACCTATATATTTATGTGTTATACATATATATATGTAGAAAAGTAGCAGAGGAAGAGCCTTATTCAGTGCAGTGTACCACAGACAATTAATACGAGACCTAACGAGTTTGTTATATGTATGTATATCATCAGGGGAATTTCTATCACTAAGATGTCATATATTTATGTGTGTATATATGTGTACGTGTATGTAGGGTACTTGTTATAGTGGAGAAGGAGTGATATTTTATCTGAGTCAGGGAATAAACTGAGATCGAATCCGAGTAGTAGTAGTAGTATACTGACAAAGGAATGAAGAAAATTTGTAAGATGAATTGCGAGATCGTATCATATTATTTTCAGGGGATGTTGTGTGTTCACTTAGTCAGGGGACTTGATGTGAAAAAAGGCAGAGAATATGATTCTCATGGTGAGAAAGAAATATGTTTTACATTTTTATTTTTGTAATAATAAATGAGAGAAAAGAATAAATGATTTTTTAGAAATTATACTTTGTTATAAATGAAACAGGAAATTATTTTCATTAATAATTGCAGATAATTTGTTATTCATTTTTATATTTGAATATCATTACCCTATTTATATTGAAGTGTATAAATATATATTGTAATTAATAATTCATCAAGATTCTTGTCGTCGCGTGGGTCAGTGTAATAAAGGAATAAACGTTTGAAAATTCAGGTCATGCACGCGACCACCGCGGTAGAATACACGCTCGTCTATTGATCGTATTTTATATATGTTTAAAGGAATGTAGAAGGAAGAAAAATTCGTAAAAAAAAAAAAAAGAGCGATAGAAAAATGTTAAACACACGTTGGACACAAAGGAGAATTGTGGTCGGTTGAGATTCCATGAAATGAGAATATAAGACTTGTTGGATTTGCCGAAGGAACAAAAGCTGTGCACGGGGCGTGTACGTAGTAAGTAACATGAGTCCTGGGAAGTGTCTTGCAATATAGCAAGAGGCGATATAACACCTTAGGGGCTATATAACGTTGCCGTCGTCGTCGTGTTGACGCCAATTCTCCGCTAGGTACGTTGAGCATTAAGTAAAGAACTCATTCTTTTACTTGAATCTAACGTTTATATACACATGTATTCCTTTCTTTTTCCTCGGGAGACCCTCTCTCTGTTTGAGAGTAAACACACACGTGCGCTTGTGTGTGTTGATAGTATACAGACGTGTTGTGGGTTGTTTTAGGTGTATATGTACGAGTTGGACTGGCAAAAGTGCGCGATACGCTTTTGCCTTTTGCTACTGAGAAAAACGTGTATAACGAGCGTTTTATCGTTCACCGGAGGCACCCAACTACTGGTTTCTTTTTACATATTCTTTATCTTTCACACTTTTTGTTATATACATACAAAACTCCCTCGGTTAGTGTATGTATAATAATCACTCGTGTTACAACCGTGTGACATTGATCATTTGTTTCATTATTGTTTTAAAGATTTTTAGAAGAAGAGTTTTTAATTTAAAAAAATTTTTTTTTTATGTTTATTTGTATTTTAATGATTAATAATACTGTGAAAGAGGATTATTTATTTTAAAAAATTATTATAATTGTGTTTAATTTTATATACAATTTTTTTTTTACTATTTTTTTGCATGTGGATGCATTGAAAGAAAATTTATTAAATAGAACTTGATTTATTCAATTCAAGGTTTAATTAAATTTTGAAATGTTTCAGTTGAATTAAATTACACTTTTTTTTTTGGGTTTGGAATGGAATTTTCTGAACGAATAATTGAGATTGAAATTAAATGATTTTTTTTATTTTAGTTTGTAGGAATTATTGGAGTAATGATAGGAATTCTATTAGTGCAGATGATTGCAATTCTCAATTAATGAGATCGTGATTTCAATTGAGAGCTAATTCTCACGGGACCAGAACGATATTCAATAGAGGAAGGGTAAAAGTGTGAGGCGTGCATAGTCGACTAATTAATACCATCGAGAGACCGGCAATTAAATACTGAGGCTAATCATGAAGTTGACCATGGTCTCATCTGACATAACAAAATCGAGTTCTCAAATTACCCTTCACAATATTTCTCTTTCCATTAATTTTTGATATACATTTTTATTTTCCACGTCTTCACTGCACTGTTAAATATTCCGCGCAATTTAATAATGTTTTTCACTAGAGAAAAATCATTTTACTTTTTTTTTTATTTCATACGCTCTGGAAAATTTATGGATATATATTTTTATAATTTTTTTTCTTCTTTTTTTGTGTCTTGTTTAAAAGAATGGAGTCCGGGATATATATTTCATGTGTCACAGTTCACTTTTAATATTAAACAACGCGGCTATATACGCTATCGCAGAAGCTGTGGATGATAAAATGAAAAAAAAAATACATATATAGAAACACGTGTGTGCGCGCGAGCGTTTCTCTAAATCAATTGCGCAAGTGTGCGCGTTAAAAAGTTACTTCGTGTGAACGTGCAAGTTGTAACGTCCCCAAGGTTCTCTTTCTTTTTCTTCATTCCCTTGAGACATTTTTTATTATTGGTTCACTGTATAGAACGTTGAAGATGAAAAAAAAAAAGTAATAATAGTAATGATACTGTTATTATTAATATTAATAAAATTATAAATAACAATTTCTTTTTGATATTCACAACACTTTTGAAAATAATTTTTTTTCTTTTACTTTCTCGCTCTTTTTCTTCTGTTTGTGGATGAGGCCGTAATTTATCGCAGCAGGTGATGGTCAGACAGGTCAATAAAAAAAAATTAAATAAAAGACGAAAAGAAAAATTCTATAGCTTAAATTAAGAGCGTAATGATGTGTCGTTTGGACAATTATTTAATTGTGATTTTATTTTTGTGTCTATGTATATAAGTGCAGTGTGTATACTGTATATAGATATTCAAAAGACACATCTGTCGATTGATTAAGATGATGAATAAAAAAAAAGCAGCGTCGCTTTGGATACTTGAATAAATAATATGATATTTTTATCTTTGTATTTAAGGGACGAAATATATCGAGGAAAATTATGTTGAATTGTTTTTTGTGTGTGGGTAGAAGTTTTAAATTATGGGTAATTTTCACCTCATTAGATTGGACATGAGGAAAAAGAGAAATAGTTTCCCCTTTCTTTCATGTATAATTTTTTTTATTATTTTTTTTTTATTCAACTCTCATTTCCCTCGTTTCATTCGATAGCGGATTCTATGTGTCGCCCCTCGATGATTCCCCGGAGATCCGCACGCGCGTTCAGAATTATATCCTTTGAATCTACAATTATGGTGGAAAGAGAAAGTAAACGAGAGCGAGTGAACGGGAGGACAGAAGAGCGGGTAGTATAAAAGAGAGGACGAGCGAGCGAGCAAAAGAAAAGAGGGTGATGAGGACAGACGAAAATTCGCCGCACGTATTCGCGGGAAAGTTTGCCCGCGGAATACTAAAATCACGCGCGTCACCCAAATAGGATCAATACCCGACACACAAAGTCGTGTACGATGGCGATGGTTTTGATGACTACTGAAAAAAAAAAGAAATAAAAACGATGAACAAAATTTTCTTTCATTGAAATTCATTTGCATTCTACTTTAATATTACTACTACTTTTATTTCTTCATCATACAGATGAAAATAATAGTCAACGTTTCACCCTCTTTTTCACTTTGGTTTTATAAAAAATACCAAGACTATTTATCAAATACTCCACCATTTTATTTATCCCTCACATCCATTATCTATTTGCAGACATATTTCTTTATGTCATAAAAAAGTAAAGTTGATATCTTGTAAGATTTATAATTTTTTTATTTTAATATAAAATTATCTTATCAATGACGATCGAAATATATTCGTGTGTAAATATTGGATATTAATTGTGTGAATAACATGATTCGAATTATTATTATCTGTATATACAATTATAATCGCGACAGGTTTCAACATGTCGGAGAAACGCGCAATTACGTTGTGTTCACAGATGTCGATTGACTTTATAATTTTTTTTCTCGCATATATTATACTTATATGTATATATAATATTATATTTTTTTTTGTTACTAAGAACACATGTATCTATCGGTGATGCAATAGCCAACAGCAATTAGTATATAATTCCTGCGTTAAAAATACTCGACCTTTATAGTATCTATAAGATCCTCCGTCTTTTACTGTCGTCTCTTATGCTCAATTTTTTTTTTCTTTTCACGATGCACACGCACGCTTTTGTGGGATGCATATATATACATACCGAAAAGCTGACGCAGTACATTATACATTGTATATGTTCACTGAAGATTGAAACGCACTCAAGAGCTGTATATACAGCGTTGGATCTTTTATTTTCCCTTATTCGCCGATAAAATCTTATTCACGGCGCAAAGTCGTGAAAGCACAAAAGACGACTGAGTAGTGTGGTATATACTTGTATATATTTACTATGTAATGTGCATGTACCATCGCGTGTTGAAGCATCAAATGCCTTGACAAAAGTGTCAACCAAACACCTAGTTGTTCGACAGATTGTGAAATGTGATAATGAAAAAAAAAATTAAATGATCATTCAATTTACAAATATATTTTTTTTTTCATTAATATCTTCAATTACAATTCTGATGCATTGAAAGACATCTCCATTCTCATCAGTTTGAGTATATATATATATATATAAATAGGATAAATAACTGAAATACTAGATATGAAGAAAGAAAAAAATCCTGCGAATCAATTGAGTAATTTGATCTGCTACACCGACCCACTTCCTCAGCGGCGCACAGAAAAAAAAACCAAAGGTCTACTCAGCAGGAGTAAGAAAGTGCTCCTAATAATATATAGAAATACATATAAAAAAAATGAGGGTAGAAGAAACAAAGGGAGATGAAAAAGAAAGAAAAAAAGTCGTATATACGAAATGGAGAAAAAAAATTTCTTCTCTGTTTCTCCCGGTACAATTGGGAAAAACTTGAACGCACTTCCCTCTCGGGTTTCCTATATTCGCCTATGTAGGTATATATCTAACCCACAGCCACCCAAAACTACCCTCTATATATAATACACTTCCACATGAAACAATGGCCGTTAGAAAGACGTCTCAAATTTCGCTGAATCAAAGGTGAAACCCTCGGAGGCCTCTCGAGCGCAACGGAAAGAGGTTGGGTGTATAGCAATGATGGTTGTGTTCATGAAGCCGCTAGATATCTTTTGTATCTATACACTGCACTTTGGTACATATATGTATACATGTCTACGTAGGTGGGGTAAAAACAGAAGGAGAATGAAGTAGGCAATAGAATCGATTTGGTCTAGGTTCACAAGAGCAAGAGACACGTTTTCAACCCCTTCACATGCATGTGCGGATTTTGTATGTGTCCAGTGTGTATTTTTTTTTTTCATACTCTTGTTCATCCCTATCCTCACATGCTCTTCGTTCCCTTTTCACTCCCTTTTGTGTCATTGTTGTTGCGATCGGACGTACGTCTGAAGTGTTCCAAGAGACAAAGGCTTTATATTACGTTTCCACTTTACTCTGTGGTGTGTATTATACACAGTAGCTATTTTCCCTTTTCTTACATTTTTTTTAAGATATATATATTACACATTCACTTCTAGTGTGCGAGTGTGTCTTCGTGATATTCCTCGAAATTTCGCCGCAAAAGCACACTCGTGCTTTGACCGTCAAAGGATATTTCTCAATGGGTGACATACGATTCCATGGAGCTTTTATACTTGCGTTTGAGTTAATATATATTTGAAGCAGTTGAAAATGGACGAATAGATGGATGGGAAGATGAATTGAGAGACGAAGTAAATTGAATAATTGGAAAAGAGGAGAGACTAAAAATGATAAAGAGATAAATCTACATGTATAAATAAAAGAGAATATAAAATCCTGAAATGAGAGATGAGAAAAAGCCATCAAGCGACTCGTAAGCAATTTAATTTTCTGTGTATATTCGTTTAAGGCATAAATGTCAAAGGGATAAAAAGCACAATGGTCCAAGCGATGAAAATCGAGTTAAAGTCATATGATTACAGTATACATAGGTCATGTGTACATAAGCGTATTATATGTGTAGTTTTTTTTTATTTTTTATTTAACTTTTGTTCATTAAGTCTTGTTCTCTATACATTCGCCGCAATTTTGTTTATTTTTTTCTTTTCTTGTCTAATTTTTAATTTACTTTATTTTAATTTTTATTAATAAAAAATTTTTTTTCCCTTTTCCCTTCAACTTTTTATTCAATTTATTGCCGCCTTTTCTTCTGCCTTGCATTCTTCTCAATTAAATGTCGCTGTACGGCAGTACGTGATACCGTTATGAGTTTAATTAAACTGCGCATGAGACATTGTGTGATACAAAAATTGTGCATACTACTCATACAAATGTCTGCTAATTTTTTTTTTCATTTTTTTTCGATGGATTTAATACAATTATATTTTATTGTAATATATTCAACATTTAATATTATTTATATTCACTATTTATTATTTTCTATTTGCTTTTTTCACTCAACACTGCAGTGAAATAAAAAATCTTGCCAATAAAAATATAAACAACAAATAAAAAACAATGGATTCAAAGTAGAAAATATTTATAAAATGTGAGGCTTTTTTTACATGTGTCATGAAGCGAAAAAGTGCATGAAAGCTTGAAAGCACCCATAATATTAAAGCATAAACATACTCACACATATAAAGATGAAAGTGGGAAAAAAATAGGGTGTAAGAAAAAATTTTTTTTTTTATTTTTTTCTTTTGTTATATTTAGTTGACTATTCTCTGGTTGGTTTACCTACATCATAAGATTTCATACACACCACAGAGAAATGAGGTTAGAAAAGCGTATTTATAACAAAAGAGAATAAAAGTTGAGGTATAACCCAAATGGGTTGGTGTTTTCTTCATAACTAAAGGGAGAGAAAAAGCTTTAATGGTAAAGTCGTATTGTCACGATAGTGATAAAAGCGTAAGGCGCACTAGCAACCCTCATTTACAAACGCCCCACTGCAATTATGTTGTTTATGTATGGGCGTGGCTTTTATAGTTTGGGACACTAATTTTTCTAGCCCACTCAATTTATCCTGCTACAGATGCGCGTCAATATTTTAGTGCAATGAATAAATGTCCATATGTACTTTTCTAGTATAAATAAAATTAAATATATAAAATAATATTGCTTTGGTGCGATTGATAGAATCTAGCTAATGATTATGTAGTGTTGAAATGGGACCAGGTGTGTGATATACAACAATTGCCATCGGTTGAATTATTTATATAGCTGAATAATAAAATTTATATTGTCCCGAAATACAATTAAAGAAAATTATATTCAATAGAAAATATTTCTATATAATGTATTTATAATATATATTAATTATTTCTCTTGGAAATTGCGATCAATACTGATCGTTTGGAATATTCAAAATTTCATCCTGCTGTGTAAATAAAAATGAAAAATAAACAAATAATACTTTACGTAATGAATTAAATTCATTTGATAATTTTTTTTAAAAATATATATATTATTACTTTACAATATATTTATCGAATAATAAATCAATCAAATTTATTTTTTTATTTAATATACATTCATCAACATGATTAATCTGATATTTTAAATATTTATATTACTACATCTAAATTAATTCTTCGATTGTGTGTATACATTAATATAATAATATAAATCTTTCAACACTGAGACAAAGACGTTTCATCAATGTTCCTCGTGTGAATGAATGATTTATATACATACATTGCTTCTAGGAATTCACAACAGGGAGTGAGAGTGCAATTGAGAAAGGACACTCGATACCCCTGGAAATACGTTATGTGTTTACACGACAAGCAAATCGATCCCACATCCGCTGGCGATGACGGAATTGTTCTAGTGCAAACAGACCAATGACGTCATGACGATAGTCTCTATATTGACAGCTAAATATACATATATATGTGTATGCATACGTTTATATATTTAGTTTAGCGTACATATATGTATATACAAGTTGAAACAAATCCTTATCCCAAATGGTCAGCGATGGATTTCTCTCTCACCCTATAAACTAATTCCCCGCGAATTGTGTGAACACATTTGGTCTCCCGCTCTCCCTTGTCTCTGTATTATGTACAAATGTATGTATGTGTTGTATATAACCTTTCTCAATTTCCCAATCGACAGCATTCAAGCTTCATCCTGGTAATTCCTCACTACGGATTTTAACAGAAGGGTTGAATGAAAAAAATTCGTTGAGGATTATTGGGAATTTATCTCAATTTTTAGTGTAATTTAAAATGAAGATAATATTGATTTGAATGAATTTGTTTGAGTGGTGGATATTTTTTTATTGATTGGCATGAAGTTTAAGGGAGGAAGAGTGATGAGGGCAGGAAAGGTCAGAGTTAACAGTAGTTATACCCGCTGTGTCCCTCGCTTCCGATCTTTACGCAACGTTAATTCTCTATTGTCTCATCCACTTTGCGTCATCTGTGACCTTTTCTCAGTGTGTCTCGGGTTGGTGGGGTAGAAGAAAATCGGATTGATCGAGGTGGCAAGTGGAAGAGAAGAGAGGAAATTATAAGAGGGAGTGGACCGGCAAGAAAAATCGAAAGAAATAATATTTATGTATATTATATTTTGTTGGAAGTAAAATGGTGTGGGGTTGGAGAAGAGAAAAGAAAAATATTGTAACATATTTTTTTTTTTCTTTAGGGGTTCATGAAATTCGTCACGATTTACTAAGCAATGTGATCGTGTGTCTCTGTATATATTTATACATCAACTTTCTTTTTTTTATTTCAATTTGATATATATCATGATATTTTTCTTCATATCATCTTCTTCATGGTGCTTTCACCATATGCCTTCTCTTTGACACGTGCGTGATATTTATCAGATTGTCACGAAACTAATTCAACGGAATCTCAACCTCCACGGTCAATATCACATAGAGCACCCCATATATAAGAAATTATTACGTTATTTATTTATTTACTTTTTTTTTTTCTATTTTCTTTCTCTCCCCCATATTATTCTATGTAATATCACTTGGGATAAATTGTACAATTTCCGCAATATATATATACATCGAGACACAATAATTCCATTAACTGTATCGTGACAAAACACATCCTGAATACATAAAAAAAATATATATAAATACAATATTTTAAATTAAAATTTCATCGTCATGATGAATATTATTTTTTACTATTTTCATTGTTAAAAAACGATTGCCATAACATATCTGCCACTTAACCTCACACACATAATGTACACAAACATGATAAAAATACATAATAATACATCACTCCGTAAGAAAAAAAATTATATTCAATTGTGTTGTATATTTCTATTTAACTATTGTCGCAGTGACATCACAGATTTCATCGTCCTTTCAAATCCAAACAAATAATGTTTGTATACATAAATATAGTACATATATATATATATATAGTATATATATATACATACCTGTATTATTTTTCAAATTTTGTTGCTCCATAGTCTGATGTACACACCCTAAAATATTAGCAATGCTTTGGGTGTAACGTTTCGTCATGATAAAATTCTTCTCCTTTTACGCATCCATTGTCCATCAATGTATACTTTGTCACGTCGTCATATGTACATATTGTCTGTATATATACACTGTACAATATATATAGGGAGGAGAAATAAGCGTATGGTCGACAATAAAGCGAGTGTCTCGTCACGTGTGTGTCACACGAAGGATGGTCCAGGATTAGCCGCACGTTGAATTGAATAACGGGACTGAAAATGAAGTCGAATATTTGGCAAGTGTGTTCACTCTCTGTATAAATATATATACACTGTGTACATGTATATAATTTGGGGTCAGAGTAGAGAACATATATAGGCTACGGTTTTAAGGGGAGAGAGGACCATCCAGGTTTATAATTGACACCCGACTGGAGGGGTTGCAATGTATACGTGCGGCGAGAGCCAACTGGGAACGAGGGAGAAATTGAGATTGACAGTTAATTTCAACCTCATACCTCTTGGTTTAGTTGTTCTATATGTATATTGCCGTCTCTTGGTTTTGGCAAAGTCTATATAGTAGAATATATGAGTAACGTACATCAGAGAGAAAGCTCTGTCCTAGGAATATATCTACATCCCCCATGTGAATGATTATGTTGAATTTTTTTTTTTAATGGAATTGAAGTACCGCTTGAGGGAAATTATCAATGTTGGTGCGCAGTGGTTATTTAGAAAAGATGGTCGAGATTTTATTTATATATGAATACGTGAGTATAAATATAATTGTTTCTTTTTTTTTTTT
>JAQQBR010001833.1:7172137-7194306 GCA_030347285.1 Microctonus hyperodae
AAATCGTAAAATTATTCGTATATAAACGTGGAAAAAATAAAAAAGAGTTTGTCAAAACTTTGTTTCTAAAAATATTCATATATATGTATATATACATGTATATATATTTTTTTTTTTCGTTGAACATTTGAGAAAAAATCATTTGTCACAGTGTATTTTTTTTCTTCGCAAGAAAGATACGTTAAATTACTGCTTACTGTAAAAGGAGTATTTCGTTGTGCCCGCGAACTCTCCCAAAGGTTATCGCGCGTTATTCACGAAAGAAAAAGAAAAAAAAGGATAATAATGATAATAATGCACTTCACCCTTGTATAATATAGCGCCGCGGTGAAAGACGAGGGGGGCGAGAAAAAAAAAAAAAAAGGAGCTTTCTGCTAGTATAGTAGCATGATTTCTGACTTCACGTGGCACTTTTCTCACCGCGCTCTCTCGGCAATCTGTTTCACGAGGATGCGCGGGCGACAGGGGTGTAGAATCCATCCCTTGAGGGCTCGAAGATGGATAGACACAGGACGCAAAGTCTCGGTTGTTGGTGCGTCAAGGTCTGTTGCTCTATGTATATACATATATACAATATGATTATCTACATCAGCATTTCCGGAATTTAAATAAAGAAAAAGCTGTATATACCACTGGTTCGACGAAACAATTCCCATGTAGAGTATTATGTATAGAACAGAAGAATGAACAATACATGAAATAATAAAATTTACTTTGTGCAGTCAAATGTCTTCCAATAAACTTGTGCTTATAAAACGTGATTTTTAAATTTAGTTTTATAATAAAATATCAAAGTAAGATTCAGCTATTGTTCCTATATACATACACGCGAGTCTATATCGCGTTGGAAAATATTTACTGCAATATTTTACGACGAAAAAAAAAAGTGTACATGCAAATGCATTCGATTTGCCGTATCACAATACACCAGATACGCGCACGGGTTTGATTCCGCAAGGACACATGAATTCCTCTCCATACAGATATGAGATATATACATATATATGTTTACCAACTCCCGCTCCGCTTTTCCATAACAACAAACACACGCAGGATATATCCCACAGGACGTGGAGGATTGAACGTCTCACTCTCGCATTTTCACGCTCTCTCTTCCTCTTATACTCTCATTTATATTCTCCAACACTCACACGCACGCTGCACATATTTGATTCCAAGGGCGTGCCGATATTTGTCGCGCGTGCGTATCCATGAATGCTACAGAATTTTCCTGCATTAAAAATCTGTTTTTTCATCATCCACCATCAGAGCAGTATACACCATGAAGCAAAATGCATCAATAGCACAGCAGATGCACGTCGAAATAATCCCTGAAAATAGAAAAAAAAAATAAGTATGAAAAATGGTTGAAATAAGGAAAAAAAATGTAATAATAAAAATTACAAAGTCAAGTTCAGTATTGCTTTAAAAAGAGAGATAAAGTATAAGCTAGAGAGGTCCACAGGTTCTTATAATGTTTTTCCAGGATAAATGCGCTTTCCAGGGCGACTCATTCGTAGCTCCTGGGATATATCCATGGGGTTCCCTCGGTTGTTCGTTGCCTTGGCAACCCCGTAACGCCATTAAGCGTGATGCGCGCGCGAGAGCACGGGGTTTCTCGCGACGATACGAAAGAGCGAACGAAGAGAAATATATATATAGAGCTAGAATGACGGGTAAGGGAAACTACGGTTTTGAACATGCCAGTATCTGGACGACGTAAAAAGAGAAACCCCATAAAAATAAATAACTCGCTGAGACTATACCCGTACAGGTCTTGAACGAGACGAAATGAAGAAGGGGAGAAAGAAATATATATACGTATACATATATATTTACACATGTAGGTATATGTATGGAGAATGTGATACTATGATGGGATATTCTTCACAGGCGACAGCTAGAAGAGACAAGGGTGAAGAAAGTAAAGAAAAAAAAAACGTGTCCGGATAGTTTTCGATAACGTGAATTCAGTTGTATGGGACGAAGGAATAAAATGAAAATGACACGTTGAGGGTCATCGGGTGGGTGAGTATTATTGGGGAATCTCTGCGGATTTAGCCAGTGTATAAAGCCTATGTGAAAGAGCAAATTTCGTATTGTGAAAAAAAAAAATCACTGTAAGATTTTCACAATTTATTAATGCACTTTTTTTTACTATTTTATGAAATCATGATTAAATGAGGAAATGGAATATGGAAATTTTTTTCCCAATGTATTTATAATTAATGAAATTAATTTTTTCTTTTTATTTTTCGACAGCAGTTGCTGGTAAAGTAATATCGAGTTATAAAAGAAGATGATGTAATTATTGGAAATCCAGTCAACGCCAATATGAAACTTTTTCTATTTTTTTTTATTCTTACTGTGCGTGTTAAACGTTTTAGAGTACTATAAGTATATAGAAAATTGGGAGATATATAATTTATATATAGGAACATTAGAGAAGAGTAAAGTTTTACAAAAGTTTCAACCGTATGCGACCATTTAATTTAGCGCTATGGCAGTAGGAGAGTCGAGAAGATTTCTTTTCTCATCTTGAAAAGCACACTGGGGAGTCTGTGTGTAATATATATAATACAAAAGCTCGATGGTAAGTAAGAGAAAGGGAAAGAGGGGGTCACCGAAAAGAAAAGACAAAAGAGCAGAGAATGAAAAAGAGAACACACGGGAATTGAGAGTAAGCGAAAGAGAAAATATAAGATAGGGGTGGAACAATTACAAAAGTTTTGGCACTGCAGGCTTGAGGGCTAAGTAGGTCGATGGGTGATAAATTTGCAAAGTCCCTAGACTATACTGGCTACATACTAGCCATAGCCTACCTACCCTACACCCAATCTATACCACCTCGCTCTCAATTTTCACCACCAACCCACCACACACCACTTTCCAAAATTTCCGGAGTTATCTCATACTTCCATCAGTGTTATCCTCCCTCTCACCATTTTATCTCATTGATAATCGTGGGCTGGCATAAATCTCATTCAGTCCTCGCCTAATGGGGAATTCCGTATTGGCGAGTATGTGTATAAAACATATACAGCCCCAGGAATTAAACTCACCCTATTGATAATACAGCCCACACAGTGCAATGCTGGAAACTAGAGTGACGTATGGTCAAGACCTCTTTGCTGATGTAATTCACAATTTATAGAATTGCCCATTTTCACATAAAATAATCGGATAACAGCGCAAGAGGGAGAATCATTACGCACACACCAAAAAGTAAATTGATTGGGCGCAAATATTATGTCTATATATACATATGTATAGTTTCTATCTCAGTTTTTCGTGTTGAATTTTGCAAGTTTATATGTATACATTGGACGCTGATGAATATTGGACGATGAGCTGGCGCGCGTGGTTAATGTAATGTGAATTTTATTTTATTTTTTCTTTCTATTCATCATTTTACTTTTATAAAATTTGTTATCTAGCAGTATTCATTATTTTAATACGTTCTTGAATCTCATTAACCAGCAAATGAGATTAAATGCAGATGCACAAGCAAATGATATTTTGTGTAAAACGTAGATAGAAATTAATTAATAACGTGAATATACGTTGATCACGTAACTCGCGTATGGAAACTTTTTAGCTCATTTTATAATCAGTTAATTGTAACCTATACAGAAATTGAAAAACATTTATTAATTCATGTGTTAATTTATTGTACGTACGATACGGATATATTTTCAATGAATATGATATAATATATATTCAGGAAATTTTCTCCCTCATGTGAGGTTGTAAAAATAAAAGTCAAGGGTACTTACAGAAACAGAATAGCTCAATTTTACTCCGGAAATTCAAAGTGTTTTTTTTTTCCTTTTATAGTACATACCTGCATCTCTATTTCTCCTCTTGAATCTCCAATGGTATCATCCCTCAAATGCAAAAAACTCAACGAACAATATCACCATTACTCGTCCACTCAAGTCTACTTTCTCTGCCAAGCTACTGACAGAGATATCCCTTCGAAATATTTTCTTCTCTCTTGCGTTGTTTCTCTTTCACATTTTTTTCTTCTACTCGGATTCGTTGCGAGAATAGAGAGTACACAATAGATTTCATTCTCGTGCTTTCTTTGCATCCATTCCTACGTCGTACATATAGACTTTGGATTTTCAAAGGCTTTTGCAATCTATACTTGAAGAAAAACAAAAAGAAGTAAATTACTATCGTAAAAAAAAATAACACAAGTGAGAAAAGGATAAAGTAGAAGAATGTGAGAGGAATATTCAAGGTTGGAGGTGAATTGGGTATATAAACATATACATATGTATACATGTACATATTGTAAATTAAAGAATCCACTAAACGAAAAACATTTCATCAGATATCTATATATAAAAGTGTCTTGCATACCAAGAATTTAATTAGAATAAATCAGAGTGTCTGTCTACCAATTACCTAATCGACGTTATCTTGCCTTTGTTCTTACTTTTATATATAAATACATATAGATATATGTACACCTCGTCATTCTGTTCATCAACTATACTAATTCAGTCTGCATTCTCAAGTCTGAACAACTTTAAAGTCCAATTTCAAAAGTTTATCATTCAGATAATATAACGTAAAGTATTTATATTAATAAAAGTAAATTCACAGGAAGTCATGTGGAGAACTGTACAATGTTTTACACTTTACCATAAGCGATAATTGAAGGTTAATTAAATTGAATCAACTATAGTGTCCACCCGTAGCTTTACCAATTACTTAATCATAAGTGATCATATGACTCTTATCTCTTGTACTTCACATCCATCTTCTCGCCTGCATGGCCTTTCTCACATGTGTATAATATTTATTTATATATCTATATGTGTGTATGTACACTTTCCAACCACTTTCAACCCTCTATATACTAAACACATTTGAAGGCTAATCTAATTATTGTCTCACGCAAACCCTTGATATACACAACCACCCATCGTCTCGTGGAGATGCCTTTGTATTACGTTATACATTTTCTCCCTATCTAAATTGTTGAAGGCAAATAACTTTGGCAACAGGAAACCCGACATGTTGAGCAAGCAAACTAAACATAATTGTATATGCAGTGAATTCAGATAGAAGTAATACTTACATAAAAGAAAAAAATAGATATTCAATGGTATATCAATCAATAATGAAGACATTATTAACTTTATCATATTAATTTATACGTATTTTCATGATTTTAGATGTTATATGTACGGCGGCCATTTTGATGTGCATAATGGCGGGAATATAGGTTAGAAAAAAATATATATTGGCAAGAACGGAAAATTGAAATGAATATAAAGCGCGGGAAAGCTTAATAATTGATGACAATTTCGAGGGATGTAAAATTGACATCGCTCATTTGTCACTCACGCCAGCTTTGTTATAGGTTATAGCAATATGACGCTTCTATTGTCGTGGATAAATATATGTATATATGTAGGTGTGCGGTTAAAAAGGGGTGGTTAGAAATGGTGAGAATGTATGAAGAATTAATGTGGCGCCACAAAGTGTTTCCGACCCCCTATGTCGTAGCATTCATGTTTGACTATACATTATTCTACCTAACCTATACAAATTCCATCAGCTATTCTATAATATATGCTGCATGAACTTAATTTTCTGATGTAGCCGTTGACAAGTAAATTGTTGGAGGACAATGATAGGAAATGTATATACTGTGTAAATATCTTTTGCGAATTAATATGATATTATATTCCCCCCAAAGTCTTTGGCGTTTATTACGACATTGAGATTGGATGCTGAGTTATAAAGTGACGGGAAAATTAACCGTCTCCCTTACGTGGTTATGGTAAAATTACCAAAATGCCACCAAGCTCAACACACAGGTTTACTCATTTATCCGACAGACACATGTATAACTGAAAGGATCAGGAGAATTTTATTGGCAATTAATCTTTAAACATAAAATTACGATTGGCCTGTGATGATAAAACAAGGAAAATTACATTGACCCAAAGGCTCAAGTTATTTTAGGAACGATAAATGTACCAACACTCTGTTGTTGAAGGTATAATTGATAAAAATGAATTATTAACTTGTATGTTGTATTATTTTTGATAAATTATTTTTATGTGTGGTGATTTTTTTTTAGGGTTCTTCAAGATGCTTTTTGGTGGATGATAATGTGTACGTTCAAGAAGAAATGTCACTACGATGACGAAAGAACGACACGTGCGGCAAAGAAAGAAGAAAAAGAAAGATGGCCACAAAGGTATATACTCTGGATATGTATGTATATACATGTACACAAAGAGAATGTCTCTTTTCTGTAAGAACTTTTTTTTCCTTCTTATTCCCTTGTAGACACGAGGGTTATATCCGAATTGCGTTTTCGTCACGATGTTTTTTGGACACGTGACAGAAAAGAGCCTGTCGCCTTGAATCTTGGGATTCTCATTTTTACCTATAAAAGTTTTTCCCCTCAGGGACTGAATGAAAAAGAAAATAAGAGGAAAAAATAAAAAAGAGAAATAGAGGGAGCAAAGAAAGAACGATGGTAGAAAATTCAAATCCAGTTACCTGGAAATGAAGCTAAGATAAGAACCTTATGCTTTATCAAATTTTTCATATATTTTTTTCCATCTCTAATAAATTCAATTTTTCATTAAATTTCTTTTTCTTAAACTTCCAATCAATAGTGTCGAGTTTAAATTTAATAATAAAGATAATATTTTTTGCTATAAATAAATATATAAACGTAATTGTACATATAGACATGGAATTTCTGTGTGGTAGAATCGATTCTGCCAATTCCCAATTCGAACAACTCTTGATTGCATCCAATCGAGAATCCTCTGATAAAATAATTAATTACATTCATGCTCGTATACAAACCAACACACACACACACATATATATATATACATGGCAATCATATCATACTAAAACCAATCGTATTCAGTCAGACAATTTAATAAAATTATTCCTAGCGTTCGTTCATTAAAATCAACGCAATCGATTACTATATTGTAGATTAATCAGAAATAATCAATTTTATTATAAGTATATCTAAAACTAAATCTACATATTATATCTTTATAGATCCAATAATAATTCGGGACAATCAAAATTGCTGATCGACATACATTCAATGGTCATTTCTGCGAGCTTTGGTGCTATCACATCAGTGCCTCGAACTCCCTAGAGAAGGAAAAGATCCCTCTATATACTCTGCTACTACATTCGCGCGCGGCTTTCCTTTATATCCATACCATCATGACGAAGAGAATGGCAAAGAGGGTCGTTGGTCCCTCCCGATACGCGTGGATCGGATGTGGAGTCCCAGGGCCGATTCGTAATCCGTATCACATCTTTCTCTCTACGTCTGGAGGCCAAGTCTCTCTTCTCCACCTCCACCACTTTCACAAACATCTTCTCTTTCTCTATATCTCCACCTCCTTTTACTTCTCCACCTCATCTTCACCCGCGTCTCCTCACGCTTCTTCATCCCCTCTTCGTCTTTGCCCCAAAATCGATTTTGCTCCGGGCCGCGCCCAGCAGCACCACCAGCTCCAGAGAGTTAGCCTCATTTAACCGAGAAGGCTTTTGGGTTGTTCCTTTACTGTTGTACTATAAACGTCCCAGCGCAATGCGTGCGTCGATTCCTTTTCCAACCGTTTACTCCTCTCTCTTCCACCCGCTTTTGTCATCCCTCCATATGAACCACAACCAAAAACGCCACGTTCTATTCTGACTCTGACTCTGAGTAAAGGATCGTATGGAATCCACCGCCTGCACCCTCATCACCTCACACAATTCCCCATGGTCTCCTCCTGTTTCGTTCTACCCCCTGTCTATATATTGTTTTCTTTTTCTTTTTTAACGCAAAACAATACGCATTCTCGCGTTCTCGCTGCCAATATACGTTCATACATAGACACACAAATATACACATATGATTCTCACATATCGTATTACGTACTTTCCTCGGTGGAAAAAAATTCTACCTAGGGTGAATGAATACATGTGCATATATATACAAGTATATGTATTAGTTTGTGTACATATTCCTGTATTCAGCGTCGACGGTGAAATTTATTGCGCTAGGAAAAAGAATAAAGAGTATAAAGGTATTTAATTGTTTCATGAAACACAGACGTTGGTTATTAAATTTATAATTGACACAACCATCCTATTATATCACTACATCAAATTCATTAATTTAATAAAAGTTATTTTACTGCTGTATGCATAATCAAATTTTCATTTTACTGTATACATCGCATATATGAATAAATCGAAAATTATTAATATTAAATATAAAAATAACAACTGCATTAATAATTGTATTCATTATTAAATTCATCAATTTGTGAGACATGAAAAAATAAATAAATAAAAACAGAAAAAAGTTTGACCAGTCGTCTGGCGAATAAATAATTAAAGCAACTCAGTACAAACGAGTTCGACCGCTTGTCCAAAAGCGTTTCTCCTTTCTCAATACATACATATATATGTACTCAAGGGGATGATCGACATATAGAACCAACCCTATTATCAAGGGGTAAAGATATGCATATATACACGCACTCGTGCATATACACAACTATATATCCCTAAAAACATACATATACAAGATATAATACAACTATATACATCTATTTACATGTATATATATTTATATCCATACGAATATATATGTATGTACATATATTTGCTGCATCTTTCTTCAACATGATTCTCTCGCTTGGCATTTTCACTTCGTCCCCATGTTAATACCCACATGATCGCCCCCGCGGCTGTTTCACGAGTCAATGACTGTGAAATCCAGCATATTTTCTCTTATTCATTTCTTTTTCCTTTGCACACATTATAAATTATTGCCTGTACATATTTTAATGTGTTTAAATTACTTTGTTATGTTTTTATATTTTATAACTAAATATTAAGTCATATAATGTAATTATCTTTGGTTATTTTATCAAGGGCGATTGATTGTAAAAATTAATAATCTTGTGTTGAACAATCTTGATTGTAGAATATTATTCCATCATCACTCGCTATTTGTGGATCATTTGATATGGTGCGCTGAACACTTTACCAGACCGTTTGGCCGCATCAAATAAACGGTGTGTTCCTTTGTGGATGGACTGGCCAGTGTTTCGACGCTTCGGTGCTTCAATGATTATCAATTAATATATTATGAGAGGTATTTCGTGATGGGGATGGGCTGTTGTGATCAATCAATTTATGCACGAGAGCATTTTTAGTTGAACGAAATAAAAAACAAACATTGTATATTATGATAATGACAAAAAAAAGAGAGGCATATCTGTATACTTATTATGAAGACAAAAAATGAGTGAGAGATTGTATTATACACGTTCAGTTATTTTCCTCATCCAGACTAGGTTTTTTTATATGGAAAGTGAAGAATCTGATGAAAAATTCTATCTTACTTGGACAGGCGCACGCTTTTCACTTCAGGCATTATAATATATCATGAAAAAAACTTATCGAGATTGTAAAATATTGATGGATATTTCAGGAAAACTTTGCTCTTTTGCGCAGTTAAAAAACGAGAAGAAACACGAGAGAATGATGTTGAAAAGAAAATGCGAATAGTAAGTAGTTGATAAGTCGACATTGAAGATTTTATATTGGAAAAATATTTGTATATAAATTTTTTTTTATCGATAAATTATATATCATTGTGTATAGAAAATATTTTTAATTATACAAAAATATAAAATAATATTATTAATACATGAAAGATAATAATCTTCTTTATTTTATTTTTTTCTCGTCTCATCTTTTTGCTTTTCATCTGCCCTTTTGTTGCCAGAGCACTGAGAGACGAGTTATAGTTTTCATAACTCAAAATGCGATGAGGAGGGAAGTTGCACGAATGAGAGTACAAGTATAAAAGGGCCAAATGCAAGGGGAAATATGTCCCGGTTAGCAGAGGATTAGCGAGGATTAGCCATGAAGATTTAGAGTGATCCAAGACTACGAGTAGCGGGGACACGCTAAATACACTGGATTCATATTTATTATATCGTCTTAATGTCGATGAAAAAATGAAAAAAGAAAGAAAAATATGCCATCATCATGTGGGTCAATTTTGCTTATCACTAACGCAAGATTAAGTTGAAAAGAAAATATAATAGAGTATTAATAATAAAACCATTTTTATAAAAACAAAGAAAATAAAAATTACATCCATGTTGTAATGTGTTAATGAATAGAAAAAAATAAAAGAAAAGATTCAAAACCGTCTCGCCGACATAACGATAAAGCGGTGTCCATTGAAACAAGATGTGGTTATCAGTAAATGGTCTCATTTCCGCGTCAAGTAATGAAGAGGTCCTTTACCCAAGCCATACATTAAACATAATATACCAGTAGTGATATTATCTTTGCTTTTGCTTGGTTTTACTATTCTAGACTCACCAGCGTATGCAATTTTACAGTGTGCCGCCGCTGGGCTACTAATGTTACATATATACGCTTGAACACGGCGGCGTAAGAGAATAGAAGTTTCCATAAAAGGAAACAGGCAAACAAGGCGACATGGTAGATATGAAAACCAAACCCGGAGAAGCAAACAGCATAGAGAAAAAAAATCCAGCAGAATAAAAGAAAAGAAAATTATATAAAAATATGAAAATGCGAATATAACAGAGAGAGAAATAATGTATAAAGATTTTGAGACAAAAGCAAATGATATTACTGTACATATACAGTTATTGCACGTGTATGTCTAAGATATCTGCGTAAGTTGAGAAAATTTTAGATACTGACGCAGTGAAATAGTACACGTACACACAAAGACAACTTTGTGTGGAATATATACATGATTTTGCTCCACCATTAGTTTACCGTTCCCAAGGGCATACGAAGGGTTGGGATGTTTATGGAGGCCGCGAAATAACGCAAAGGGGGGGCTTGCAACAACGATGCGTACACACTGTATACAGTGCCACAATGTTGAAAGGGTGTAGCATCAAAAGTTATAATTGCTGTGTGTTGGTTTGGGCATGTGCGTTGATAAAATTTTCTATCTCATTTAGTTTTTTTCCACTGGTTACTCCGCTTTATTTTATTTATTCTCTTTTATTTTTCAGTCCTCTCCCGAGTGTAACAACACCGTTACTGTATTCATTAACACATTTATGTATTTTTTTTTTTTTTCGTTTCAATAAGTAATATGACGGTGTTCTGAAACCCTTTTGTTTATCATGTTATACCTCATAGTTGGTATCAAGAGTTTACATTACACTTTCATAAATTCCCCTGAGAAAGTTTGAACATTTGGTTAGTGAGAAGAATTACAAAATTTACCATTTTGCACTTCCTTTTCTCCCTTTCTCTCGCTTTAACTTTTAGTCTTCCTCAGGATCTTGGGTTGTGTCGTCGAGCAGGTGTTAACGATGATTTGCAGGATGGAACCAACAGAGAAAATTTAATATCTTTACAGTAACCGACGACGACGGCGGCGCCGTGGGAAATAGACAAGCTCTCACCAAGAATTGCTTTCAAGTGAAGTTATAGAGCTTCAGAATATCGCATCGTATAATACTTCTCTAGTCTCTTGAGCCACTCTTTCCAGTAAAGCTCTAGTCTATCAGCGCTCAACTCGAACACGGAGGGTGGTTGGCCGTGTGCATAAGCAATTGCCAGAAGACCCGTTTTTACCTAAAAGCAAATCGATTCGTCATTTTTATTTTACATTCTTATCTTTATATTTTTTTTTTAAATCAATGTTTGATTCAATTGTATAATAAATTTTTTTCCCATATCTTTTATTTGTTTTTTTTTTTTACTTTTTCAACATACTTTGAATGGATAATTCTCATCGTTGTTTAATGCGCCAATATAAGCGCTGATTTGTAACGGTGAATCATACATGGCAGGAAGTGTTTTTAATTTATCGGATTTTTTCCAATCAATGACACATAAATTTCCTCTGCAATGAATCATTTAAGAATTGTATACAACATTTATCATTTTGAATAATTGTTCGTCAGGGGAAAAATGTGTGAGCTGATAAAATGAAATGCTGGGAACATCTAGTGGTATCTTATGGCGTAAAAGAAAAGCAAATATATTACTATATATCGGTAAAGTAAAATTCTAACCTACTTGTAAGAAGCAACGCAGTCGATAAATCCTCGATATCCAAGTGTTGGATGAACAACGTGTGATTCTATGAATCTAACGTCTTTTATGTCTTTTAAAATATTACTAATGCTTTTGTAAGTCAATTGCAAATGATCAGGAACATCAATTGGTTCTTTTTTCAATGTATTTTCAATTAATGAATGCATTTTTTTACTGTCGTCCAATAGCGCTGAAATAAAAAATTTTATGTCCATCAGTAAATTTATTTCTTTCATTTTTTCTTTCAATGCATTAATTAAGAATTCATTATTACCTTTTTTATATATATTGAATCCTTCTTCTCCTAATTCTAATATCATTCTTTTTTTCCAATTTTCCAAACGTAATTTGGCTTCTTCTGACATTGATTCAGTTAAAATTCTAGTTACACCAGGCAATGAATAATGTTTCTGATCATTTGATGGCGACAGTGAAAGTATTGTCGGACTTTCCCATTTATCAATATCACTTTTTGCTGAATGAATAATTGATGAATTTTTGATGGACGTGATAATATCAATTGCTTCATTATTTTTATCAATATTTCCATTTGCATTTTTTGTAATTGTACCTAAATTTTGCTCAGTGGATATAACCTTATTGTTATTTTCTTGTAATGACTCTGGAACCTTTTCAGCTTTTGGTTTTGATGATATTTTAATTACATTAATTAGCTTTGGATTTACAGTATCCAATGACCACAAACATTCTGATTTATTATTATATTTTCCATCATTTTCATTATTCGAATTTAGTTGCGATGAAATTTTATCATCAGATTTTTCTTTCGAAGCTTTTTCTTTCTTTGTTTCTAATAACGGTCCAAATATTTTTTTATTTTCTCTCATCAATCGTTTAATAATTTCTGCCTTTGTACTAGAATTTCTGCTTATATTTTGCACAATGATTGAGCAAAAACAAATTGCTGGGAAAGATGTGCGCGTGAATTTAAACATTGTCCTAACTGACATAACCTCTAATTCGCATTTACAAAAATTTCTTTTCTATTATTTAACTTATTGACACATTCCAAGAATTATTCATAAACTATGACATTAATAATATTATTTATTAGGTATTACCGTCAATTGTCACAGATTGATTATTAATTTTCAGTTCAATACAGTAAAAATTACGTCACGTGTTCATGTTTATGTTGACTACAAAAAGCTAGAACTGAATAATAATCTGAAATGATGGTGTATTTGATGACTATAAGTGTGCTTATTGACTTCCGCCGTCATAAAATAAATAACTATTTTTCAAACTATTAAAAAATGTTTATGAATTTTCCGCTTTATAATAAAATAAATACACAATCTAATGTTATTCAAAGTATAACAAACAACATAATAAATACATGATAAAAATGGAAAATTATTTATCTACAGAATTTTGTCTTTTTTAGAAAGGTATATTATAAATATAAATAAAAAAAAACCATTGTTTACTATATTAGATAACAAACATTATCGCCATAATATCCGTATTGATCCAATTGCAATAATCTATATTATTAACATTTGTATATTATTATTTCTGTTCTAGATATACATGTATATCCGTTCAAATCCTTCATCAATATTTATTAATCATTACTACTGGCAATGATTCAAACTATCAATAAAATACTTATGGCATTCAAGGAATGGACGTATAAAATGTAATAGATTTTGCCTGAGAACCAAAACATCATCGATAAATATTAAACAATCTAATAAAAAATTTTTATAAGGTAAATGAACTAGATTGCATTTTATTCAAATTAATTAAATTACTTCATTTGTTTTGCAGAATATATCAGCTCGTCATTCAAATGTGAACGATATTAAATTAACTACACCATGTAACAGTAGTTAATCTGTATTGGCATTAGCAATTAAATTCAATCTCAATCTTAAACCTTCATGTGGAACGTATACATATAATGACAGTAATTAAAGGTAATCGTTCTCTACGGTGGCATTGTCAATTTTATTTATAATTGAATGCTGTCATTATCTCAAGTACGATAGTGATGAAAAAAAAAGGAAAAAAAATAACATCCGACTGGTACATACTTAGTTTGAAAGGATAAATAAAAAAGAGTTATAAGGAATAAAAAATTTTTATTTTTAAATACACGTCAGTTGGATTAATATGACCATGTACTCAAGGGAATATTTCAATTGTTGCGTCAACATGTGAGCAGCTAGCAAAATGTTATAACTGTCACAGTTATTTTTCAACTCATTTAGGATAAATGATAAATGTTCACACCTGCATGCTCAATCAACTACAAGACATTAGAGATACTACTATCCAGATCTCTCTATATACGTCTTAATTACAACCATTATAAGTTTGAAAAATATAAAAGAATCATGAGAAAGATAATTAAAAGAAGTATCATTTAGAAAAAAAAGATCAAACGAATGCGCAAACTTTTTTTTTTTTTTAATCACAATATAAAATAATCATAATGTCAATATAATTCTTTCATCTTTTATTTCTCTTTCTCACTCTTGTCACAGTGGAGATAACTATATATACAATCATATATCTTCTAGGTAATTTTTTTTTATTATTTGCAATTCGCCTGAGGGCATTTTATGGGTTTCCACTGTGCAAACAAGAAAAACCATAGATCTTTGCTAGTGACTACGACGTAAACACGATCGTAATTCAGTGTGTGGATAGATATAGTAAGGTAATAGCGATTGTTACGTTTATCACGTACCCTCCGGCCTCAAAAAATTTTTACATTTCAATATACATATCCATTTATTTAACCACAATAATGTCCTTCTATATTTATTTAAAAAAAAAATAATAATAAATGAATGAACTGCAATAGGTAAATGAAAGAATAATATGAGGGAAAAAAAAATTGTAATGAATTCTTTAATGCAAATAGAGCCCGCGGGATCTGAATTCGCACGACGTCTGTCTTGTCGTAATTGGCACACGCAACGACAGTTAGGACTCAAGTAAAACGTTTTGTCTGATTGGAAATGAGAGATATGTCGCCTGAGAGGAAGTTATGTTGGCGTAAGATCAAGAATTAAGGATATACATTGGATATTTCATATCATGGATAGAATAAAAAAATTAGAAAAATAAAAAAAGAAATTATGTATATTTACGATGTTTGCGTAACGATGCGACAATATCTGTAACAGTGAAAGTAAACAGCAAGGATTATAATTGTATAACCGTGAAATTTAAGATGTACATTAAATACAAAGTATCATCTCATATTCCAAAACGATTTATACAATTATAAATTTATGTAAAATATATATTTGAATGAAAGCTTTGAAAAATATTAATTTAATTACTTAAGCTAAAGAAAAAATAAATTCCTTTTTTACTTTATTATTTTATTGCCTGAAATATTATTTATTTACTTTTTTTTTTCTCTCGCGAATAAAATATTGATATATTCTATTTGTTTATTCCGATAAATTTATAAATGTCGTGATTTGAAAGATTTGACGGAAAATATATCCAATATTTCTTATAGCCATGTCAGTGCTTGTATTTCCCACCGATTGATATCAATCGATCACACAGAGACAAAGAATTTTTCGTGACGATTCCTTCTGAGTTAGAAAAAAAAAAAATTGCCATTTAGAAAGGTAATATTGGCCCAGGTTAGTACATGGAATTATGCCTACATAACATAACATTGCACTATCTCTGTATGCTCTCAATCTTACAAGTTAATAATAATAATATATGTACATATGTAGAGGTATATACATATATATGCACTTTGTTCCTTCCTCTCTCGCGATGCCACGACGTGAGTATGGCACAGTGCATGGTTTCGTCACATACCGATTTATCCCCCGCAGAATAGGACTCGCCATAGACATGACACAGACCGACCTATAAAAAGGGGTGTGCCTCTGGTGTTTCTGCATCAGTATCGCAGCAGCAATCACTTGTATCAGCATCGTAATATTTATCTCTCAATATCGTCAACATGAACGCCTTGGTAAGTACATGATTATTCTCACTATTGAACCTAATAAAAAATCCTGGATTAAAAATTAAAAATGATAATATGATTATAAGACTCCAATAAAAATTTATCTGTATTAATTATTAAATTAATTCGAAATTTTTGTTATTTTTTTTCAGTGGATTTGCATGATCTTTGCTTTGGCTTCACCCATTTTCGCTGAAGAAATATCAGAAGTGAAGAAGCAGGAGAAGAGAGGTGTTATTGGACTTGGATATGGTAATGCTCATGGACTTGGTTATGGTGGAAATTATTTGGGTGGACATGGTTATGGATATGGTTATAATGGTAAATAATTATTTGAATTAATTATTGAGGATGATGAATTTATTTTTGGAATTATTTATTTGTTTAATGTTGAATGATGTGATAGGAGCAGTAGGACATGGATTGGGCTTGGGACATGGAATTGGTCATGGTTATGTGAGTGCACCATCATATGCGTCACTCAATCATGCAGTAGTTGCACCAGCCATCAGTCATTCGAGCTACCCTGCGGCACTTTCTCATCATGGATACACTGGATATTCTCATGGTTATCAACTTCCATTGTACCATGCGCCCCTTCGTGTTGGTTATGCTGGACTTGGACACAGTGGTATTGCTCATACTGGAATTGCTCACACTGGTGCTCACATTGGACATGGACTTGGATATGGTTTAGCTAATGCCTGGTAATCATTCTTCAATAGAGATGATGGAAAGAAAGAAGATTAATTGGAGGAAAGAACAAAACAAATATGAATAGATAAAGTTTCTTTTTGGACAAACCAGCAAGAAAGGATTTTATTATTTTTATTTTTTCATTCGTGCAATCATTTTAATCGCCAATTAACAACTCAAGGATCCTAGATAATAAGAATTCACGTGTAATTATCTCTCACCGCGGTGTATACAATAAAGTTTTTAACCATTTAATAACAGAGTCCAGTGTCATTTTTATTTTATCATTTAAATATTTCGTGACCAATTTTTATTTTTCAGAGATAATTTATTTTATTATTTGGTCGATAATTGTGTATATCTTTTGTAGGAATTTATTTTATCATCAAATGGATTTTATTTTTGTTCATGTAGATTAATAGTGGCGCCACCATCTTGGATTTTCTGGAAATAGGTTAGGGGAAAAATGTTTCGGTCTGTTGTGGCAATTTTTTACTTTTAATGAACATTTATTAATTAATTTCCTGTGAATAAAATGAGTGTCATTGTAAAAAGTTTAGCTGGCTTGGCAAAATCATTCTTGCCGAAGCCTATTGAAGGTATTTCATTTAAATTTACATTATTATTGAAACATTATATCTATATATGTCAACATAACCTCATTTCAATCAGCAATAAATTTTCTCGTAGTAAATCATTTAATAATAACTTTCTTTTTATTTTTTTATTATAATGTAAAGATTGATTAATTAATAAAAAAATTTCTGCAATAATTATTTATATATTTCTATAAATTTTAGCGCGTGTGCCCAGCCTTGCGAGGTTATGTATCAACAATAATTTCACAGGTAAATAAAAAAACATATAATTTTTTTATATGTCCTGTTATTATTTTCAATCAGACTTTATACTTCTTATCTGAGAGAACATAAATTTCAATGAAGAAATTTGAGTGGTAAGATGAAACTTTTTTCAAAACAACATGATAGATTTTACAAAATGAGACTACGAAAAATAATACCGGAAAAGATTTGAACGGATTATTGAGATACGCTGACCATTTGCGTGAAATCGTGCGAAATCACAACCTTTTATTTGCATTGCCATCAAACATACAAGTAAAAACCAGTTCACTGGGTAGCCACTGTGGCGTTTCAAGTTTCCACGATCCAAACAAGAGAGAAAAAAAAAAGATAAAGATACAAATCTGCTCTAAAATCTCTCGAGAAAGGGTGACCATGCATCGACAATTTCCTCGAAGAATGAAGAAAAATAGAAAAGTAAAAAGAGACGATGAGAAAAAAAAATAAATAAATAAAAATAAAGAAAAGATTTTCCCATCATCTAATATAGCTTCTTGTTCATTCAAATTGTGTGTGCAAAAATGCGCGTAGCTGCTGCGCAAAAGTACAGCAGCTTCACCTCTTTGATCCCTGCATCATCGCACAGAGAAGAAAGAATTCATTTTTCTCCCTTTGCTCTTTATTTTCCTTGGCTCAATGTATACGTTGGTTTCCTTCTATACAAAAAGAAGAGAATCGGCGCCCAAAGGAACATTCGTTGAGCAAAATGCCTGTATCCAATAGCCAAAACGGTGGGAAATTGGAAGGGGTGACATGTCCATTTGCGGTTGACCAGTTGTCAGAGAAAAGTCTCTGCGCTTTTGAGATATGTATAGTCCTCAGGCAAACTAAAATTTTCACATCATTTTATTTCTTCTACTTTTATTCACACGCTCGAAGCTCTTCAATACTTTCTTCAACCAAAATTTTCACACACTAATAACAATTTATTTTCAATCATTATTAATCCAAGAATATATTCCATACAATGAATAAATTTTTTTTTCAGCCTTCAATTGATTTGCTTTTTTATTTCCTCATAAATAATAAAAATGGTTATTATTTAAAATAATTGAGAAGACGGCATATATGAGAGGTTTTGCATTGATCTGATGTTTCCAAGAAAACACGCAAGGCATTATGTATTTTAAAAAAGTACTAAATAGACGCAAACACAACAATAGAAACGTAATGTTAGTGAATGTGTCATAGGAAAAATTTTTCGCAATGTAATCTTGCGTATTGATCTAAATGAAAGGGGTTGGCTTTACAAGTCCATCGTGCTGTGGGTAATAGGGTTTTCTACTGGTCTCCTCCGTCAGTTAAGTCCAAGTTAGGTCGGATTAGCCAGAGTAGCCTAAGTGACCTAAGTCTTGGACATCTGTCCATATGAACGGACGATGGTCAGCTATTGAGATAGAAAAGTGAACAACAATGGTGTTCAAATTCTGTTGAATTTACTTCTTCGTCATCATTTTTATATCCATTGTGATGGGTCTTTCGCCAAATATATATATATTTATATTGGAAAAAAAAATATATATATATTTTTTTCCACGAATTATTTGATTTATTTATTTGATTAAATTTTTGTTTTTTTTTAACTGTAACAAAAAAAAATTAATTTTATGCAATTCACCTGCGATTCATGTCTATTGGGTGTTTAAAATCCTGCAATCGTCTCTGCATGATGTCAAATCATCTGAAGAAAATGAATAAAAGAAAAAAAAAATGTTATAAATTGACAAAAGAGTTGTCTACTTTCCGAGAGTTCGCATAAGAATTGCAGTGGCCACCAACTGCGCGTCTCTATCCACTCCCACTCTCACTGGTCGTAACAATGTTATTTAATAAGCTTAACCAAACGCACCAGCGAGAAAAAAAGAACGTACGAACGAAGAAAGAAGACGAGAACGATGGGTGGAGTTGGGCATGACCAGTCTTTACATGTCAAACTCGTCATATTCCGCATATTCAGATATATATTTTATATTCTATACAGTTCATCTACTGATGTATGGTATTCATTTCTTTACCGTGTCCATAAAAATCGTTAGCAAAAGAGTTTTCCATTTTCCAGTACCGTTAACTGCGCATTTGCTCAGCCACCAAATCTAAAACATGTTCTTATTTTAGCTTACACTTATATATTTACGATATTGAAAATATATAAAAAGATATTTTTTTGCATTTTATTTTATGTGCGTCAATACTATCATTATATTTATCTATACAATTATCGATTGACGTATATTTTCGATGTCAAAGTAAAGTCCTTTTTAACAGTAATTATTATTATTGATAAATCTATATATATATATATATATTACATTCTATCAGTTCTGATATCTTTTAGTATTAATGTTATGTTGTTTCAAAAATGTCGATAATTTTTAGGTAATTATAGTGATAAAAATTGGTGTGTACGTGCAGTTTGACATGAAACTTCAAATTGATGTCGTAACAATTGACATTATTGAAAGAATTACATTTGTCTTCGGTTATTTATATCTATTTTTATCTTTAATAGGTTTCACTGAGTTTAAACGATTTGGTGCTTCTTTATTTAGAATGCACAGAATTGGACTTCCTCCAAAACAAGGAAAACGACGCAAAGCTTTAGATGGTAAACCTTTTGCTAAAGCTATTGTCCTCAAGACCGTTATAAAAAAACCAAAAAAGCCCAATTCAGCAAACAGAAAGTGTGTACTTGTACGATTGTCTACTGGCAGGGAAATGGTCGCTTATATTCCAGGTAAAAGTTTTATTACTTTTTATTTTCTATTATAAAAATAATCTTGAGTTTTATAACTAATAATAATTTTTTTTTCTTTTTTAGGTATTGGTCACAATCTTCAAGAACACAATATTGTCCTGGTCAGAGAGGGCCGATTGAAAGATGTACCGGGAGTAAAAATTAAGTGTGTCAGAGGAAAATATGATCTTCCTCATGTTATAAAACCTGAACAGTAGTAATGAAATCAATATTACTATCAAATAAAACATTTTAGTTATTAAATTATAATAGTTATATATTTCAAATGAACATTCAACTATATTCCCATCATCGATTCCAAAATATTTTACAGTTATAGATGAGATAGAATGGAATAATTTGACATGTCGGCGTGCAATGATGGATTTCTCGTCTATTCAATCCACAAATAATATAATAGTAGAAAAAAATTTGCGACGAATCACCGCGCGCATTGACACATATTTTCAGCAGAACACCCCCACACACACGCGCTTATACATATAAATAAATACAACAGTAAATTTTACATGATGTAGCCCTCAAGGCTTCACTGATTTACCGTTAGTTGTACCACTACACGTATTATATATATATGTATATGCTCTTCCGCGTCACGATTATATACATAATGCAGTTTTGCTGCATTGGGTCGCGTCAGCATGTCAACAATAGGGTGAAAAAGGGCAATGTGAGTAGGCCTCCCTTCGTTTGAAGGTTATTACGGAAGGGTTAGTCTGTGACGGCCTTCAAAATTCCAACTCCTGCATCTGCACTTTGATCAATCCACGCGACCACTGCTGCCCATTGACCATATGACATGCTGACCAATATCTCGATATTTCAGGAAAATTTCATGTCGGGTTCTCAACCAAATAATTCTTATTTATTATCTTTTTTTTTCATTTATCCTAAACGTTTGCTTGATGGCTGTTTGAATTATCACCATTAATTCTTTAATCACATTTTAAATGGGTAAACATTTTTTTCCCTGCTGTTTAATAGCACCAAATCCGGATTTAAACATGAAGGGTTAAATAATTTTGAATGTTGATTTATAAAGGATCGAAGAGTTTTATTTTCAATGTTTAATTATGTTTGTTAGTAATATTTTGAATAAATGCACTTGTGGAATTTATTGTTAATATCAAAAAATTTTGGTTGGTATTAAATTAATTGTTATGCGCGTTTATATTTGTTTATTTTATGTGTGTTTATATGAGAACCTCGGTGATGGATGAGGGGAAATGACAATGCGGTTTTATATAGAGATCGGACACGAGCCAGATCTCATTTCTTATGATGAATTTTTGGCAGAATAAGAGAGTAGAATTTTTCTAACCAGGTTGTGAATTAACCTTATTAACGTTATATATAAATAATTTATAAATAATTTGTAATAATTTATGAATCACAGTTAAATGATTAAGTAATTTATTATTCAAACTAAATTTATGAGATAAAAAATGAATTTTATTTAATTTCTTTCGGTGTATAGAAGATAAATTAATAATTCTAAAAATTTCAGTAAATTATTTTGTTAAAAATTAGGGTCTAACAATATTTTGTAATCCGGATTACAATTTTTGCACACAGATTATTTGCCTGTTTAAAATTATATTTAGTTATACAGTTTATATTATTTTTAGTTACAGAGTTGAAGAGACATGGTCATAACAAAAGATTCTTGATAATACTAATAGTAAACAAATTTTTACTACTTTCTTCGAATTTGAAAATTTCTCTGACAAAATTTTTCGGATTTACAGTAAATTTTTTGCGCGTT
>JAQQBR010001833.1:7194406-7205347 GCA_030347285.1 Microctonus hyperodae
AAAAAAAAAAAAAAGTACTCTCTTCCTCCTTTCTTTCTCATTCACATCCTGACTCTTCAACAAAAATTGACTGAATAACGAATGATAGATCTTTTAAAAGAAAATATTAGGAGTATTAATGGTTTTTACTCATGCTGGACATTTTTAGACCTCCCTTGGATAACTTCCTCTCTACATTTCTCTTCTTTCTTATTTTTTCATATTTTATTTTCCATATATTTCAAACAAATTATTCAATGCAAACGTATTTCCCCTAATGAAAAATTAATTAGATATAAGTAGGATTTTATTGTCAATAGTGCGTAATTATACAATTATCATTACAGTTGATGCATTTTAAAATTACATGAAATTGTCCAAAATGTCATGTGTCTTTTTTGTAAATAAAATTTATTGAGGTGGTTAACTATTAAGTCAGATTTTTTAATTATATCTTTCATAATATTTATGACATTATGAAGCCGTTGGGCATTATATTCATTTTGAAATTTATAATTATCAGGCATACATACATTCTTATGTAGAATTTAACGCCCCACAAAATAGATCTCTTATAATTTTTAGCTAAGTTTATCGGTTTAAAAGTTATTTGAGCTTGAAATTTAATTTTTATATAATCATCAATATTGTCAAGAATATTTATATAGTCACCATTTGTATTATTGGTTCAACAAATTAATTATTACATTTTACATTTACATAATTATATTAAACAAATAACTATTATTACAAGATAAATATAATGAATTTCATAATAGGATATCCTATTACCTAAATAGGTTTATACTGATATATTTTCTGTGACATTTAGGTGCAAATTTTATTGTCTATAGACATTAAAAATAGTTGATTACGTCTAATTTTGAAAATCTTACAAATATTTTAAAACAGCAAAGTGCCAAACACTTTACGACTTCATTATGTAGGTATGTATATATATGTATTACTGAGAGAATTATGAATGGCAATTGGGGAAATTTAATATGATTTAAAATTTAATTTTAATTATTCATTCAAATGTACTTTTGAAATTTTTACTATTATAAGTATACCTGAATATAATTATCAAGATATTCCATGTATTATACTGTGGTGCAATGGAATAACACTAATTACAGTTTCAATATTATATTTCTTAATTATTTTGAGAAAGAGATAAATATATTTGATATATTATTATAATTTTGTTTTCTTCTTCAAATGATTATTACCAAAAAAATTTAATTAGTCATATTACATTTAACAATTTATATTTCAATATTATTTAATAAAATTCTTAAAGCATATTTATATGACCATTGAAATTGGAATGTAAGAAATGAAAAGTATAGTGATAATTTTCTATACGAGCCTAACCTAAAATATTTTTTAGTACATAAATTAATGTGAATAATATAAAATAAAATGTGCATGGTAAATTCACCGTGCATTTTTACCGTTATAATTGTGTGGGAGAAGGTGCAGCAGATGGGATGATGGAAAAAATAAACGGGAGTATATACTATCCATCTTTATTTAATTTATGAGTATTTCATATAGGTAAAAGAGATGAAAATATCGAATAACGGGTTGTGGTTGGACACGCACTATTCAAATCTAGGTTATGTGACCAAAAGATCCAGCAAAAATTTGTATACATGGGAAAAAAAAAGCGTACGATGAGGGGGTGGATGAGTTGGCATTTCAATACTTGAAAATGAACAACGGATTGAGGGTGAAAACATGTCCTTTAGAGTTTATAGCTACATATGAGAATACATTTATACATGTTGGAGGACCAAATTTACCATGATTATATGGGGTTCGACGGCATAATAAGACGCTATTTCTTTGACTACTACCACCTTTTTTTTTTCTTTTTTTTTTTTTATATTCTCTCTACTTCTCAATTTAGCTCTTTCCCAAACAATTCTTATGAAGCCATCAATGGCTATGCAAAAAAAAGGGCAAATAAAGAAAAATCTTTGAATAATATTTGCTTGTTTATTATTGAATGTAAATACAGTTGTCGAAATTTAATTTTACTATGTAGCTACCTATATAGGCATATCGAAAAATTTTCATGATAACTTTCTCTCAAATTCATGCAAGAAATGTGTGAATATTAAAGAATCAAAAGTAATAAATATACATTATGCATGGTGAATTATGAATCTTCAACCTAATAGAAAAAGATGAAATATTAGAAAATATGCATATCGAACATTTATCAAATAAATCTGTTGTAGAAGAACAAATACTCGAAGTCAGAATTTATGATGTCTTTACGTAAATCTGCAGGAATTTTACACGATCAGTGTAGATGAAGGTTGAGAAAAGTCATAATTCATAAATTTAATGCCAGATGAAAATGGTAGAGATGAAAACCATGAGGTAACGAAAATATTGCAGAATATTAAAGAAGGGTTAAGAAATTGTCAAGTATTCGTGACCTATTCTTCAGTTCATTTGCATATCTCAGACAATTTTCTTTGTAAATGACAATTGTATATATATATATGTATTGTATTTAGCTACCGACGGTTTGAATATTACTGTCTAATTCGTTTACCAGAACCGGACAACCTGTAGCGTCATGCGTATATACATTTTAACTCTTTCAGGCGCTATTTGCTTAAGCAAAATTATCTAAAATTTTAGGTAAAGGGTTTAGTACGTCAAGTAAGTTGATTTTTCTAACAGTTGAGTATCTTTCACGGTGGGGTGGCTGTCAAGACGGTAGATTAATATTAGGAAAAATCAGAATGGTAAATATAATATATGGAATTAAAAGGAATATTCTACCAAATCAACCAATGTACTTGTTCATGAGTTGAATATTATTCACCATTTATTATGACGTTAGTCAGATAAAAAAAAAGAATTAAATATTATTTATTAATTATCATCATAATTATATTTACATATTTATGTAATTATTTTTAAATTTTATATTGTAGATTTTATATATATTATATTGATTCGTCAATGGTTAGTGTGAAGATTTTTATTATTTTTCCTATACTAAGAATGTTGTAAGAATTATTTTCTAGAGATTAAGTAAATTTAAAGGATCTTTGGTATTATTATATGTCCCTTTGTGTTACTTTTATCATAAACGAGTCGAAGTTTGACAAACTCCGGGATTACCTAAATAGTTCTAGTACAATATAACATGTACGAATACTTTCTCTTATTTTTTCTTTCGAAATTTTCTTTTAGATTTTTGCGCCTCCTTTTTTTTTGCTCTAGCTTGTAAAAATTCAGGTCTAAAAATCCTCAGTGAGGATAAGCCCCTTGGCGTAATTTGTTTACACCGAAAAATTGTTATTTCGTCATTATCAACGAAAGTACTAGACGACGATCGATAAGAAAAGCAATTAATAGAATAAATATATCATTAAATTACTAAAGGCTCAGTTTATAAAAAATTTCAATTAGCGTGCAAGTTGGTAATTGGTAGATAAAATTATATATGAAGTTAAATGCGGCACCAAAATATTTTGGGAAAACTTATGTTGGACGCGTGCAACCATCTCCCACCAATTTTTCAAATGGTCATCTATCCCTACTATTTTTCCACATCATTCGTTCTCTTCTACAATTCGTTCACTTCTAATGTCGTCAAAGAAAAGTCCCTCCCTTTTCCAACAGTCATTAGCTCAATCTTATAAGGGATGCGGTATATAAACGGAAGACATCCTTATTTTTCTAGCAAACGAGTTGCAGATACCGACAAGTGAATATGTTGCCGATTCAAAACCAAGTTTTAAATGGATAGTGATGTAAATCCAGTCGAAGCAGTTTACTTGAAACAATTGTGTGAAATATAATATTGCGTTGATATATTTTTAATTATATTTTTGATTTACTCACTTGTTGTTATCTTTAAAAAATAATATTTAGACTGATACACAGTGTTGTGATATAGAGTGATTGCAGCTTTCGGATAAACTTATTGGTATGTAATATATTTCTATTTATATATTTGTTTTTATCCATTTATTTTTATTACCTTTAGTATTTTTTATCTTATTTTCCGTTGTAATTTTTATTAATTTTGTTTGCTCCTGTATTAAAAAAATTTCACATTAATTATTAACTCTATAAATTATTTTTAAATAACACGTATTCAACTTCGCATAATATTTTGTTCCATAGTTTTATAAATTTCGAAATATATTTACTTATCTATCGGTGGATGATTATCTCATCATTGACTCATTTTGAATTGTTTCGAACAAAAACATTATTTCTATTACGATTCACTTCAATAATTTTTCTCGATACATAATACATATCTCTAATTATATATTTTTCTTTTATTCACAGCCGACGATAATTTCATTCATCATAATGCTGACTTATAATATTCAGTCAACGCCGCAAGATGGTAATCAGCCGATAGATTTTACTTCAAAAAGTGACAACACCTCGCCATCAGTATTAGATTTGTCTTGTAAAAAACAAGACAAAAGAGAGATTTGTGATGATTTGAATTTATCCAATTGTAATCCGATGTCTTCAGAAGCAAGTTCTTTTACATCAATGCGTGAGGCTACTACTACCACTACTGACGATCATCATCTAAATCAATCTCATCAAATAACATGTGGCAATGAGAGTCAAAGTCCGTCTGAATTTCGGACTTTTATGATAACGCCACCCTCGGATAGGGATTCTCCTAATAAACAAAAATTTTATTCAATGTATCCACAATATAATTTGTCGGGTGCGGAAAATTCTGTATATCCTGTATTACCTTTTGGACAACCGGGATTTCCGGTCTCGACAATGTTGGCAAATGTGATGGCTAACGATAATTTATCACAATTTCATATACCTACATCGTTAGGTGCACATAATTCTGTATCGCAATGTCAAAGTAATATTCCAAAGTCCCTTGTATCGTCTGGAATAATTAAAAAAGCACCAAGACCGTTCAAAGCATATCCAAAAAATCCTTTTGCAATGCTCATGAATTCACCTGATATGTTAGAAGATGTTTTTTCAAATGAAAAATATAATGAGTTCCGTAATACCATGTTAGAATCTGTAAAAAAAACAAATAAAACAACAAATATTAAAATGAGAAGAAGTAGAAGCCCATCAGCGATACCAACCAGTACGGATGACACTAAAAGCTCTGCATATTGGGAGAGAAGACGCAAGAATAATGAAGCGGCAAAAAGATCCAGGGATGCACGACGTGCTAAAGAAGATGAAATCGCAATTCGTGCTGCGTTCCTTGAAGGTGAAAATAGAGATCTTAAATGTGAAGTTATGACATTGAAAAATGAATTAGCGAAATTGCATTCCTTAATTAGTGCTAAATAGTTATTTTTTATATTAGCTATTTTGAAAAAAATGTAAAAAAAAGAAAAAAAAACTATAAAATGACATTATTATACATTTGTTTTTTTTTTGTCGCGTCGGATAGTGAATATGACAAAGTAATAATTTAGATAAGTATTCAATATTTTCTAAAATTACTGCATTCCTATCTGGAATTATTTTCTTTAATTACATTGTTTGAATGACTTATTTTAATTATTATAATTAATTGATATGATAATGATGACATGAAATGAAAAGAAAAATTCATTCAATTGCTTTATCCAAAGACATAACAATAGAAACAACAGCAATTTATTTTTCTTTCTTTCTTTTTTTTTATTTAGTAGATCATAACGATGAACGAATTATGCTTCCAACAAGTAATATTTATTCTTAAAAATAATTGAATTAAGTCAATAATAATTAAGAGAGTGACAAAGTGAAATTGTATAAATAATTTAAGATATAAAAATAAATTATATTTTCCATTGCAACTTTGAAGAGCACAAAATTTTTTATGTGAAACTTCAATATGTAAATAAAATACTGTTGCAATATTTAAAATATATTTATAATAAAAAAAAAAAAAAATACCATCAATATTTAATTTTGTTTGTTTATCAAAAATATTATTTCCTCATACAGGTACTACAATTACATTTTCTTAATTATCATACATATGAATTCCTTGAGATGGTCATTAACTTGGCAATGCTTCTGATAGTTGCATAATACTGTCGTTTTCCAGTACATTACTATCGTTTCTCATTAATTTGCTTTGAGCAAATACCTTCGGTTTGTGAGTTAATTGCCTAGGGATAAATACCAATGATGAAGAAGTTGGTGGCGATGATTGAGGTATTTCTGACAAATGACCTTTCTTAATTATTGATGTATTATTCGTATTTTCCATACGAGGTATAAAGGTCTTCATTTTTTGAGCTTTATTTAAATTCATTTTTGATTTTTTAGATATCTGCAATTTGCTTATCGATTGATCTACATCCATTGAATCCAGAGAAATTATTTTCTCTTCCTCTTTATTTTTTTGTCGAGATTCATCTTCGAATCTAAAATGCTTTGGAAATTTATGAACACTTATACAGTGTTCCTTTCTCATCTCAGCATTTATAAATTTAATATCACAATTCGAGACATAACATTGATACTGAAAATGAAGAAATACATAGATCAATTATTTATACATTTAATTATAATTTTATTAAATATACGTAATGTATTGAAGATTTACCATTGGTTGTTTCTTCGATAATATTTTAAAGAAACTATCATGAGTTTCTTGTATATGAATTTCTAAGAGTTTTGCACTAGATTTAATTTTTTTACATTCACCACATGTATATCTATGTGTGGTATTATAATGAACTTCAAAGTTTAATAAATTATCAAATGCAGCTTGACATCCTGTTGCATTGCATACGAATTCAGGCATTCTGTAACAATAAATATCAATTAATTTAATGAGTATACAGTTCATATATATATTATTCAACAAATTATTATTTATAATAATTTAAAAAAATACAAACACTTTATGGCACAGAGTCTCATCATCTTCAACAGTGACACCAGTTCTTTGAAAAACCTTACAAACTCGGTATGATTCATCAAAAAAAGAATCACGAATAGGTCTAACTCCTACTCCAATTTCTCTCAAAAATTCCAACACAGATTCATCCATTATATGCAGTTATTTCAATCCTCCTAGTTTCAATTAATAAATATAATTGTTTAAAATTTCACTGTCCACATTCAAACCTTGCTGATGACGCCATTTTGTTTTTTGTATTTATACTATTGTTAATTTATTACATTAATATTTTTTAAATCTCTTGTCTCATAAGCAATAGTAGATAAAAGAGGAAACCTAACCTATTTTATCGACAAATCAACATGTGTAATACACATATAAAAATACATTTTGCAATTGCAAATGTACAGTACTATTCCGCAGTGATGAGCTGAAAGCCAATTTTGGCGCATGCGCACAAGAAATCCTATAATGCTGTATACCTATATTATAGTGTATAATATATAGGTATACAGCACTATATAATTTTTAGTGCGCATGCACTAAAACTGAACTCAGTATATCACTGATACAGTATCAGTGATTACTACCACAGTAATACTTTAAATAAGTGATTATATCAGTGGCTATTTTATAAATCTTCTATGTTTATTTATGACGATATTTTATTTCGTAATCAACTTCCAATTTTTTTACCTTATGTACAAACGACAGCATTTTTTACTTTGAATTTTGCACCGAAATAATAAGGTAGTAAAAATAAATTATTAGGTTAGGATAAAATACTTTCTTTCAAGTGTCAACGCTATTTTTACTTATTATATATGTATATATTCTAATATTTTATTATTCTATTTGTCTAAAGGCACAATAGTTTGATAATGATTATATAAACTGATATGAATGATATTGAAATTTTTAGGGTGATGACAAATCTTGTTTTTGGAATTGGAATTGGACTATTTGTTATTCTCACATTGTGGCTATCAGCTGCATTAATATTTACTCTATCACTAAGAATTGATAAAAAAATTGGTGCTATTGCTATTGCAGTAACTGCAATAATTACAATAATATTAATTAGTGTACCAAGAAGTTCAGATAACCCGGCATCACATCAGGAAAAGGTATAACTAATTTAATAAAATTTTTTAACTGATATTTTTTCACATTATTATGTATGGATAATTATTTTAACATTTACCTTTGTAGCCATATGATCAACTCTTTATTTGGCGTGTGATATTATTGACTGTATTAGCTGGTTCATCATTAATTGCAATATTTGGGTATGTTAAATACGAATTAATGGAATGTAAAAAACCTCAACGAATTACAAACTGGATATATTGATAAAATTGATGCCATATTTTTAAAGTAATATTTATATATTAATTCATACGTATATAATATTTTTTTCTTTTTTCTTTTTGAGAAACTCTTTTTTTTATTCAAGCGTTCTCTAACAATAATATATAAAAAATTTATTTGTTAATTCTATAGAGATTTTTTTATTTACAACTGCCAAAATGTTGTGTAATTTACGTAGTATTGTAAAATCATCAATGAGAAATATTACGTTGTTGAGCCGAAGTAATAAGAAATTTGAAATTTCAGATAATACTGAATTTGTTGATAAAGTAATGAATAGTAATGTGCCAGTTATAGTTAATTTTCATGCTGAATGGTGTGATCCATGTAAAATTCTTACTCCTAAATTAGAGGAGCTTATAAGCCCTATGGAAAATTTACATTTGGCAATTATAGATGTTGAGCAAAATCCTGAATTAGTACATACTTTTGAAGTAAAAGCTGTGCCCGCTGTTATAGCTGTATCAAATGGTCTTGTTATCGATAAATTTATTGGTCTAGTCGATGCCGGAATGATTGAAAATCTCATTAAAAAATTGACACATCCTAAATCAGATACATGAGATAAATAATCTTAAATTAGAAATTAAATGAATGAAACAATTTTATTTTTGAGTTCAATTGCTCGAGTGACTTAGTCGTTATATTCCATTTATTTTTTTTTAATCGTTGAATTAAAAGTATATGGCCATTTTAAATTTATTCCCTTTAATATTTTATTTATCGCCACGGATATATTATAGTCAATCTAAAATTAATTTAAATTGTCAAAGAATATTTATGAATTTTGTCATGAAGGAAATTAGTAATAATGAAAACGAAAAAAAAAAAAAAAAATGTTCTATTTGCAGAGTTGAAATAAATGCAAAAGTGTAATAATATTATTGTTATTGTAGTAACAAATACAGGCGTATCATTTTATTATTATATCACTCTCTTCTTTTTTTTTGTATTGTTTGAACAAAGTATCGTGATTTTGCTCGTCAATATATATTCGTTGTAATACTTATTAAATTTTAAGATAAAACCGTATAGACTTTATTAAATTTTTTTTCAATAATATATTTATGCGCTATCGCAATAATATGACATAATCAAAAAAATTCATCTATTCTTCATTTATAATATACATTACATTATATTCATCGTCAATAAACATTAATAAGGGGCCGTTGCATTTTTCATTGTCTCTCTTTTTCATTTCGTAAATTTTTTTTCTGTTTACTCTCAATCTCCAGAACGTAGAATAAAATATCCTTACAAACTAATCACGTTGTTATATCATAATAAAGTTCAATTTAATATAATCATTACTCATTAAGTTATCCATAATTTTATTTGATTAATTCAATTATTTTTCTTTTACTCTCATTGTGCATATGGAATTTTTTTTTCTGATTTTATTTTTTAAAAGCATTCAATACAATATAATTAATCAAATAATTTATGCCAGATGAAATATCAGCGAATAATAGATAACAAAATGGATCGGTTTTTCAATTGAGCTTTTTTTATTTTTCATGGACTTTCATATATAATTAACTTTTTTTTTTTTTGTTATTAAGATTATTATTGAAATACACGGCCAAATACATGACAGAATAGGCCGATGAAATGCAACTGTTGTTATTATTTGACGATGTGTTTGTGTATGTGAATGTTTTTTTTTGTTCATCTCCCATGGAATTTTACAATGATATTTTTCCATCGCGTAATACTCTCTCTCTTTATCAATTCACTCTTAATTGCTCTTTTTCCAGCAATTAAAACGACTAGCTAAATTTTTTTTTCTTTTATTTTCATTATCAGTCAGGTGTAAATTAAATACACCATGATAAGGCAATGCTGTGATTCGCTGCTTATTTACATGAAAAAAAAAAGTTATTAAAACTAATGAAATACAAAATTTTATGAAGATACAATTAAAATTCCCAATTTGTAAGTAACTAGATGCATAATTAAAATTTCTGTACATATACATGACCAGTTTTTATGCGTAGAATTAAAATTAAGTAAAAAAAAAAAATCGAACCAGAAACGAATATGTGATTGAGCTAATTGTAAATAAATTCATTTAAAAGCCAACAAATAAACAAATATAGCTTGAATATTATTGAACAAATATGATTGTGGCCGCGTAAAAATTATGACAATTATAGAATTAATATATCTAAACTTAACACTTTTATAATAATGATGACGATGATTTAAACTCATGATATGTCCCTCTCTGATACAATATTTTTTTTTCTACATTCGTTTTTTTCTTTATTATCGTGAGTTTTATGATTTATAGTACTTTTATTTCAATGTTATTTTCGTCCTCTTTTATAATCTTAGCACAAACGTATTTTTTTTTTAGCTATCTACAGCTTATCACTATCGCATAGTCTTTTTAGAAAAAAATTGTAACAAAATGTAGAAAAACATGAATGACATTTATATACAAATTTCGACATCCATATTAATTTCTTATTATTTTCCCATATTTTTCTTTATATAAAAACATCTTATCGTTGTATTATTTTCTGCCATTCCGCAAATAAACATATTCATTTTTTTCATTGCATAAACGACAACGACAAGAATATTTTTCTTTCTTCATTCGTCTAACTTATTGATGTATAAAAGACTTACGGGCAGTCTTACATTCATTGACAAATATTATTGATTTGATACATCGTCAATGATGTACGAAAAAA
>JAQQBR010001833.1:7205361-7224550 GCA_030347285.1 Microctonus hyperodae
ATAATTGATAAGAGAAATATAACATTATTATATTACAAAATATTGTACAATGGGTTTGGTATAGTATTGAGTCACAGCAATGTTGTTGCTATGATCTCGCGACAATCACGATTATATGGCTCCTACATGAGCAACATATTTTATTTTACTATTCATCAACTTTTGCACTAAAGTTCGTTGAATGTCAGGCAAAAATATTTACAATTTCACACGATTTTAAATAAATTCATTAAACTTCCGCACCCAAATCCCGTACACCTTGTTCGGCAATCGGCACATATTTATCATCTATTTTCACAAGTAAAATAACTTTATCAACATGCGAACGTCGATTGGGATCACGATGATTCGGTAACCATCTATGAACAACACAACCTTCCATTCCACGTTCCGGCACCCAATGTTGCCAACCAGTTCTACCTCCTTGCTGTCTCATTCGTTCATCAGGCCAAATAACATCAATACGTCTTCCAAGATTAATTGCATCATAAACCTGATTAGGATCCATTATCCTAACACGCTGTGATATCTCTTCTTTATCAACTTTCCCAGAGAAGCTTGTTTCGCATTTAGATTCTGTTTTTATATCATTATTACTCAAAAGCCCAGCGAGACTGGCCAATGTTGAGCTCGTTGGTTTACCAACGGACGCCAATGAACCGCGATTGCCACTGAGTGATCCGGTATTTGCCCGTCCCAAAGATCCTCGACCAGTAGATGGACCTATTTGACATCCTGAATCCATTGACTGTGATCCAGAGGTATTATGACCAGATTGACTGTATCCTAAAATAACAGAAAAAATTTTATTTATAAATAAATTTAATTGTTATATTTACTTTCTGGCAGATAAACAGACACAACTATTTATTTTACCAGAATGAATATTGTAAGTAGTCATTGCATAAACACCGTCGTTACCAAATCCACCGTCATCTTGAGATCCAGTGCCGCCTGACGAACAACCTTGTCCACATCGTCTTCGAACTCTGAAATATTACAAATAGAAATAAAATTATTAAAAATATTCAATTAATCAATAACTAAAATTAATTATTAATGAAATATTAATTAATTATTACTTTCTCCACAGCTTGATCACATTATGTTTGATTGCATTTAAACTAAGTGGTCCACCAATGATTGAACATAATTGTTCATTAGTCTCTGCATAACTGGTAGTGAGTGGTGATACATAAATTGGATAACCAATTGGCTGATCACATGAACTATTAATAATATTTCTCAATGCTTGTTTAGCATTTTGTATTGATCCCCTTTCAGGATTTCGATTCCTCAAATAAACAAGCTCTTGTTGCTGTCCTGCCCATAATCCTCTAACACATTCGCGATTCATTTTGATAACACGAAAGCTTAAAAAACGTTTATTCAACATGATCACTTTATATTCGTCTATGCCATCGTCTAAAACATGTCGAAGCGCTAATAAACTTGGTGCACCACTTAAAACAGCATTGCGCCATAATGGATCGGCTTCATGGCTAATAACCAGATGACGATCGTGATTATCAATCGCTTCATATAATGCTGAAGGTTCGTCATATTGTTCTGGACTCATAAAATGATCTTGATGTAATTTCAATGCCATTCTTACGCCCTTGGCCACTACACTACGTAATAAATCCACATCATGTAATACCCATTCATCACGAATTGAAGTTATACGAAAATCGCCTTTAAATAATGCATGAAGTCCATAGAGAAAAAATTCAACGCTCGATACAGTATTATGTGAAGCTGCGCCTAATACTCGTCTTCCTAATAAACTTAATGCAAGACACAGTGATACGAGAAAGGAATCTCGTGTTCTTTCAAGTGCTTTATCTGTTTTAACAGCACAAAATTGAATCCAATCAAGATAAACATTGCAAAAACTACTTCGAGTAATACCACTGGCACGAAAATCAAAATCTTCATCGATATTCATATTGAATACAGGATCAAGATCAACGAAATTTTTTTCAAGCGTTGGTTTAAGTGCTTCTTTAATATCTAAATTGTCTAGCCATTGTTTCAATTTTGATGATTTAATTGCATAAAAAACAATACTCTTCACATAATATGTTACAAGTACTTTGCGAAAATCAAATACTTGTAACATTGAGCCAGCTGAATTGTCAGATATTGAGTATCCTTCAAGTACATATTTGGCGCTTGCTACTTCCCATGCAAGCCAACGTTGTCCAAATGCCGCATTCATACTTAAAACATTTGATAAATGGCCCATTTCACAGCAACAACAATTATCATTCTCTTCAATATTTTCAGATATCGCTTCAACTTCACGTTGTTGACAATAAGTACCACGAAATTCAAGGCCGCGTAATTGAAATGTTACTAAGCCATTGGCTAATTGTACTATATGCACTAGACAATTGAGATAATCAGACGCGAGTAGAAAACAATCACCTTGTTCGACGCTTCCCCATCGTCCTAATGCAAGATCACCATAAAGACTATGTTGAAGTGATCGCGTTAATTGTTCATAAAAAATTGAGTTAAGATTATTATCATCTGCTCCAAGATTACGCTCCAAGTGTGCTGACATTCGTGTATTTGAATGATCAACTCTACGTGTTTTATAATCACGTTCCCAGAATTTAATCGGTCTCACATAAGAACAAATAAAAATAGCACTTCCAAGTAATGGATTGAGCGGTGTACTCAATATTGCTGATATTGTAGCTTGAAGAAATAACATTGCTGAATGTGGAACGGAAAATGGCTGTGCGAAAGCGTGAAATGCGCTGCCCCAAGTTACTTGCCACGGTGCAATGTAAGTCACGACGAAACGTATTTTCAATAAGAGTTCATAAATTTTGGCAAACGCTATTCCAGTTATAAAATAATCGATGAGAAACGTTTCACTTAAATCTTTGTAGTCTATTTTGAAAAATAATACAGAAAAAATCAGCACAAGATAACGTGATGATGGATCGGAATAAGCAGATCGTAATGATTTTAATCCACATACAACAATAATTAATGTGCCAATATTTTCCCCAAATTTTTCTACAATTTTCGATGAACATTCTGTGAGTGCGCCGAGAAAAACAATGGGATAGAGAATGTTTCGCTCGAGAAAACACATGCACACATAAATTTTTTCATACCACATTATTTTTACGGGTTCACGTACTTCAAATTGTGCATGTTCATGACTTCTGAGCATTGGTCTAGCCAAACACAGCCATGGTAATTGTTTTCTTAATTGTGGTATAATATAATGCAAAATAAATCCCAAACAGCTGGCAATACCCCATAATACTGGATTCAACTCTGGTTGTAAAGCTGTAAAGACAGTTGAGCAGTGAATTGCAAATGATAAAATACCAATTACAGTGCAAACGATTAAATCATTCTTTAATCGTGCCTTTACTGTTGATCGTAATTTTTTTGGTAATGGATCGACCAATTCTGAGTCTGATATTGGTTCACCAATTTTTATTTTTACATCTTTTTTTCTCACTGACGCACGAATTTTTGTTTCTTTATAGCCACTTGTAACTGATGGCGGTTCTCTTCTCGATGTATTTTCAATTATTTTCGCTTCCATTTCTTCAAGATACATTTCCGGCGGCCATAAATTGGTTTTTACTATGTCCCATATGACACTGGGATCCGATGATGATCTACTTAAATGATAGGACACTGGTACGAGTAGGCCCGCAAAAATTGAAAATAAAATATGCTGCGATGATTTTGGTTCTGTCAATGCGCCATATGCAAATCCATAAAGAGTTGCGACTATTATGACACTGCGTACAAGACAGTATACAGAGGAGATGAGTGATGTTGTGGCAGTTCCACCAAATAAATGTATATCTAAATGTTCACAAATATACATGAGGAACGTATTGATTTGGGGAAAAAGTCCCAGGGAAAATATTATTGGAAATGTCAAAAGGAATATCAGCAAAACATTTCTCACTTGATCAAGTGTATCGTAATCAGCTACACGTAAACCATACACTCGAAAGTCGGAATTTTTAAAGTGTTGTAGTGATTCACTGAGAATAAGAATAATGCTCGAAACTATTATATAATAAACTGGTCGTGAAAAAACAATTATTCGATTAAATCCATGTGTTGGTGATGCCGCATCAGGTTGTACAGATTTTAAAAGTGAATACTGACAACCGGCGGTGACGAAGCAAAATATGAATGCAAAAATATCACGATAAAAGCCACGCTGGAGTATTTGTAATCCAAGTCCAGCAACAGAAACAGCCAATAATGTCGATATTATTGTTTCTAATATCGTTAAATTTCTATCGAGTAAAGCCAATAAAGAGAGACGATCAAATCGTATTTTAATATGTGGAAGTTTTCCGATTTTCCATTTATAATAATGCCTTATTGGTTTGACTTTTGCTTCAGTTTGTCCATCCATACCGTCGAGAAAACGATTCCACGATAGGCTTGTATTTATATCAGATTCTTGATGCGTTGGCAATGGAATTACTGGCATTTGATTAGGATTATCCGATGATTGACCATTTAAATTAATATTACCCAATAAATGATGCATTCGACCGCTACGATCAGCAATCATACGAAAAAACGTATCTCGTTCAAACAACATACCAGGATCAGATGTATTTGAATTCCCAGCGTTCACAGATACCATATTTGTAGGTAATGAATTTTGTGTTTTAGTTTGATGATTTGCCGGACTCGATAACACTGGCGGTGTATCAATAATAACTGTCAGACCTGCAGAATTCAACGACAAACTGCTACAACTATTGCTAAGTGAAACTGGTAGCCAATTACCGTCTGTCGGAACATTTAATTTTTGCGGCAGTGTTAATAAAGAATTCAATATTACATCATTCGTGCCAAACGATACTGGTATTGGTGCTCTTGTTGTGGAATTTTTTCCATCAATATAGCCAAGCCTATGATCCCTAACACGAAAGGATGTTGCATCATGCGTTATGTCATTATAATTTTTTGGTAAATTATAATCTCCATTTGATATGAAACCAATAAGTGTTGCGCATGGATCTAAATTTTGTTCACGTGGATAGCGTGGTCCACGAAGCGCTCTTTGACGTTGCAATTTTGCCGGACGAATTTTTCGTGACAGATTTGCAACTGGTACTCGACCAGGTTCAATAGAATCGACATTCATTGATCCATTCGGTTGATTAGCATCAGATTTAAGTAATGCCGCTAATAATGGTGGTGCTGGATTGGACAGAAGCGTGCTCAATTCATTATTTGAACTGCTGGCTTGTTCGAAATTATTATTATCCCTTGAACGTTTTCGTTCGGATCGTTTTCGACGTACCTCCACTCTTCGTCGAGGTTTATTCGTTGACGACTCAGACGAGCGACTCACTGAATCATTTAATACATCTTGACACACTTGTGATCTATTTTGCTTTGGAATTGCTCCTTGATGACGTTTACTGTCTATAGTACTAGGCATTGGTAATAGGGTTTTTCTCACTTCGTTGTCGATGCTCAAAGTTGTTGTACTTGAAGACCCAGAATCCGGTTCTTTACCATGGAAATCTACAAATTTAATTGACAAACAAATTTTAATAAAGTTTATAATATACACACAAATAATATTGGGATTTAATTTCAATAATCGATATTATAAGGTCATAATTTATGATTATACATTCATGGGATAACTTCCTATTTCCGTGTACCGGGGATGTCTAATGCTAAATCTAAATTGTGACTTACAATCCGTACTAGCTGTTTGTAGGCTCTCCGAAGTATCCGTATCGTCAGACCGAGGGAACGTCCAAAAAACTGGCAGCAAAAATCGAATAGAACATGGTAGAATTTAAAAGCTCGATGTGGTTAATCCGAATTAATCATTTTCTTAGATGCACCGAAAATATTATCCGTTAAATATAAATATGAATTTATTTTATTTATCAATCGCGACAAAATGTTTATAATATTTTCAATCTTTTTATTATCGCCAATGATGTGGACAATATTTAATGAATAAAATACAAATATATATAAATAGTTGCTGATAATAATTATCTAAACTTACTTTTATTTGGCCATGGTTCCGCTGTGCAATCACTATTTTCAAAAAGCCAATCGATTCCTACGATGCTACCACAATTTAATGGATCATCTAATTTTTTTATATCATCAGAAATTTGTTTTCGTCGTTCACCATCCGATAATTCATGGCTACTTTGACTTGCATTACTAAATCGCCTTTTATACGTTTCTTTTCCTTCCTCTAAAAGCGCTTCTCGAGAATTCGCCGAATCATCATCTATTGCCACTTCCCCATTAAACCTAAAAAGAAATACAAATTGATAATTAATGTATCGTATTGAAAATTGTTATCATTTAATAAATAAATTTTATTTACCTAGCAAATCGATCATCAAAACCACCAGCGCTTAGACTTCGATCGCGATTTGAATACGCGTCCGAATCACCCATTGTTTTTCGTGTGAGTAATGGACTATATGAATCCCGTAAACTATAACCACCAGCACTTTCATTCACAAATTGTTCATCACTCTGTTCTGCAATTGGATGAACAATTTCAGAACCATAACTGAGATACGGCAGTAATTGCAATTGATTTCGTTTCAATGTATTTTGTGGTAATATCTGAAATTGTTTTAATAGAAAATTATTTATCACAATTCATCAAACTGATGAATAAAATTATTAACTCTTAACCTTTTTTGTATTTATTGTTTCTAAACTTTGTGGGTGAAGAGGTAAATTATTATCATCTCCAGTTCCGGCATTTTTATTTGTTGCACCAATTGTTTCCAGACTTTGTGGATGTACTAATTGTTGATGGAGCTTTTTAGCAATCACCTGGTGAGAATAAAAAAGATAGAAATCAAAACGAATTATCAATAGTTTATACATGAAAAAATAAAAAGTAGAACAATAAGAAATTTATATTTATTTTTACCTCCAATGATTGCGGATGTGACGGCATTTTAATTTTGTCTAAATCTTTCTTTTTTGAAATTGTTTCCATACTTTGTGGATGATCTGCTGTGAGATGTGTCTCCATAGGAACAGAATTCGATGCAAGACGTCTGACACTTTGATTAGATTTCCAGTATGGATAATCTTCACCATGTTGTTCTAATTCTAGTGAACTCGTTTGTTTAATTCGACTTTCAGACCCAGTTTTGCCCAATGTCCCTTGCTTCGCGTGACGACTCTGTGAATCTTCTGACGCGTGTCTGCATAACTTTCTCACACTTGGTCGATCTACCTCCGCTATCACCACACATTTTTGACGCTTTAATCGCCATTCTAAAATTTATTATTCAATTAATATTACATTGCTACAATTTAATTTCAATTCATTTAGACTTTTTTCTAATTAACAATATCATGTGCATTAATTTAAACAGGTATTAAATGCCATTCAACAATTCACCTTTAAGTCTGGGTTCGTATTCTTGTGTAGAAACAAGTTCAGCCTCATGCACATTTATATTTGTCGGCGTTGGTTTATTTAATTGCGCTTCCTCTGAACTTTCCGAACTATTTTTACGATGAATTTCTACTTTTAAATCTATCGTTGAATTCGGTTTTTCGCGAGTATACTCTGAAGTTATACTATCAGCATCTGCACTCTGTGCATTTTGTTCGATGTATGAATTTCTTGAAGAACATTCCACAGGCGGAGTATCAGTTTTTCCTTATTTACAAACAAACAAGTTTATATAATCAATAAATAATAAATATTAATTGAACATTTACATAAACATCATTGAATAATTATTCACCATTTAATACTTGCAATTCAATACCAAGATCAACTTGATCTAAACAATGATTATGGCATTTACTACGAGCCGCACGTTGTTTTTCGCTCTCTGATTTCTTTTGACTCACACATGGTCCTGGTTCTTCTAAACATTCGCTCGTATCATAGACACAATGTAATGCATGATTCACACATTTTATCGTGCCGAACAGTGTCACGATAGATACGCAGTATGCCAACCATACATAAAACGTTGGTGGAAAAAACTGTAATTAATAAATCATACATTTAATATATCATTATTTCACAGCATGACAATGTTAAATATTTTCATTAGCATACATACGTTAATCAAATGAACAGGAAAGTAATCAACAATTGGTATTAAGACTTACCAGATAAATTGTAAATGGTAGACATAATAAAAACAGCCAGACATAGAGATGAAATGTATTTGAAAAGACATCGAGATGTGGATCGTAGAACCAGCCTCCTGTCAAGCTCGCCCAGATTCCTTGTCTCAATATTTCTAACGATTGTGAACCCATGCCAGTAATCGTAATACTTTTTCACCATCTTCCCATTACTCGTTGGCTCTCGTCTGCTTCGTGTGTTATATCTATGTATGTATTTTTTTTGTATAGTTTGCCTACTTAAATCCTTAACTTCTCTTGTCTCTTGTCTCCTCTATTTGCAATTCATTATTTTTGGCTCGAGATAAACACACTTATTTAGAGTTGTCGTGAAGCAGTACATTTTCTTATCTCCGACTGATAATCAATGGATCTCTCATGCGCACACACAATTCAACATATCACACCAACAACCATATGAACACTTCATGCCATGGTATTCAGATGTGTATTCTTATTTCTTCTTGGCCATAGAACACCTGACAACATATGTATATCAATACATACCAATACATTTTCATTCTAGTTACTATTTAGTATGAGGGACAACTTGACGTTTTGATAATGATGTTGAGAGAGTCACATATATGTACATGAAACACACACAATTCTCTTTGGGTCTAGTGGATTTTTTATATCCACCATTCACTGGATTGTGTATATTTTCGCATGGTCAATTTCCGGATGTTCATTGGCCACTTGATGAGAATTTGAATATACACACGCACAATCAGCAAGGAATATTCTTCATTTAAGTACAAAAAAAAATCCCTAGATTATGTAAGTGGTGGCAAATGGTGATAGAGAGAGAGAGCGAGACAGAATTTTGGTTAGTAATGAAAGCCAGTTTTGACGCATGCGCAATAAAAATCGTATGTGGTACCCATGACGATGGTACCACACGTATGGTGCTTGTATACCTATATTATACTCTATAATATATAGGTATACAGAGTACTAAAATTTCTAGTGCGCATGCGCTAAAACTGTTTTTGAGTATATCACTGATTCCTGTATGATTTTCATTCACAATCTCACGATTTCATGATTTCCGGCACGCGCTATTATTTGAAGATATGTAAACTTGGTTATGTTATGTATGTAAATATGTATATGTAATAATTTGGATGTAAAATGGCACTACGCCAGGCATTTAGGACATTATTCAAGCGATGTATTCCGGTGACGGTATTATAAATTAAATACTTTTTATTTTAAATATCTTTATTTTTTATTTTCTGAATTATTATCAATTTGTTTATTTCAGTATGGAGTTGGATTACTATTCGCGCATTGTGATGAGAATAAATTGCCGAATGATAAAGAAAAACTCGTTAAATTGGAATTACCGAATGTTGAAAAATTATCTTTTGATTATTTAATTAAACATTCAGTTATTGATACTGTCAATAGTACATCACAAGCTCTTACAGTTGTATATTCAGCTATTGAAAGTACAAGCAAAGAATATAGGTTAAATAATATTAACAAATTCAAAAATGTAAAGTTTGGAATTTTTTAATTTGTTGATTTGAATAATTTCTTGCAGAGCATTATTATCTCAATTAATGAGTCTTATGGAGGACACATTGATATATGAAGTCAATGATGAACATCAGGATATGATAATTGCTGCAAGATGTGAAATGCAAAACAAAAAAAAGATTTTAGGAGTAAGAAGAATTAAATAATTGGATGTTTAATTTAATTTGTAGTTCTGTATATTAATGTAGAATAACAATTTTTATTTTAGCAATTAATTGGTCATATGGATTATATTCAGAGAATGGCTGAGGCAGTAACTATTGTAAGTCATTCAGCTGGAATGGACAATTTAGCAATGACATTGTGCGAGAGAATGGACGATGCTATTAAACATAAAGACAGAGAAATATTAACTAATAAAAAATTAGAACAAGAATATTTCAATATGGAGGAGCGATGTGTAAAAGAAAGGTAGAAATTATTAATAAACATCTGAAGTTTTATTTTTTTTTAATCTATTTAATACAATTTATTATATACTTCATTTTAGTCAAGATAAATAAATCCATGAAGATGAAAAACAGCACAAATCTACTGTGATTGTAATTATGTAAAAATATAAACTAAATAAATGATTGTTTTTTTTTAATTGATAATAAATATTCTACTGTTTATTCACTATTAGAAGTACATCGTTTTCTCTTTGATATTGCCTCTTCACTAAACCAATCATCTAAATGAATAGAAATGATATGACGACCAGGTACCATTACCAAACCCAAAGCTCTCGCTTCTGCATGATCTTCTGATAAATATTCTTCACACGAACCAAGAATAACATTAGCATCTCTATCAGTGCATAAGAATGCTCCAGTTAATACACGACCGTCCGTCATTTTTATTCTTAAATATCGATTTAACCATCCTCTTAATTTATCTTTTGATGTGGTTTTCTTTGTAGGTGATGCCTGTGAACATAAAGACGATATTTATTCAAAATATAACTGCTAGAAAATTATTTATTATGATATAACCTAAAAAATAAATTACAGTATTACTATTATTTGTTTACCTCGCCATTTCCATGAACAGTTTCATTTTCAACAATTGTTGATGAATTATTTGTGGCGTCCTTCATAATTTATTTTATATTCAGTACAATTTATATATGTTTAATATTTATTATTCTCCAATTTTTTTTTATTTACATTAATTCACTTTTATATAATTGTTATTATGATTTCGTTTAAAGTATATTTGTTTAAAATGTACAGAAATTTTCTTATAATTTACAGAGAGATTTGTAAATTTATAATAAAATTAACTTCATGACGTTCAATTATTCAATATGTTTCTGTTGAAAAATAATTTTTGAGGTTATGAGGGATGTTCTAGATTTCATTCCAAGAGTTTTTTTCTCTTTCTGACACAGCTGATTGATAACTTTGGTGAGTTTGGTATCATTTCATGGTGAAAAAGACGAAAATACCGTAAACTATTTCAATTGGTCAACAGAATTTATAACTATTAAAACTAAATATCTAGGGTAAAATTCAAATTCCTAGTATGAAATTGAAAAACCGCAAAACAATGAAATTGGAATAAAAAGATACATTATAATGACAATTATAAATTCTATGTTGCTATGGTACATAATATAGTAATATAATATTACATGGCGAACGTTTTGTTTTTCTAGGCTTCATCAATGCATACATTCAAGTTCAATCATAGTGAAGCCAATTTGTCATGAATTTTTCCTGGTAGTTTTCCACATAATTCAGAAATAATTCTGAAAACATGGATTTTTCATTTGCCAGGAATATATATTTAATAATTACTGTCAGTAAGTTTTAATACATCACAAAACTTATTTTTATTTTCTGTTATTCTCTTCCAAATTGTTCCATCGATTGTTTAACTTCATGCTAGAACTTTGAATTTTTCTTGAAACATAAATTATAAAATTTATTCATGATTAGACAAATCCATTGGAACTATATTTTATTCTATTATCATTAATTGTAATTTAATTATAATTGATAAGTTACAGTTGGTGCTCAAGAATCAGATGATGATGACGAGGAATCAGAAAAAGACAGTTGTCCGTAAGTTGATGAACAATTTGCTAGAAATCAAAATAATAAATCCAAGAGTATATTTAACTTTTAATGCTAACAGTGAATAAAAAATGATTTGAAATAATGATTTTAGGCCCCGCAAATTTCAATGCGATGATGGAGGTTGCATTGCCAAGTTCGAGACCTGCGATGGTCGAACACATTGTGAGGATGGTACAGATGAAACAAAAAAATTGTGCGGAAAACGTTTTTGTCCAATAAATAAATTCCGTTGTAATTATGGGGGTTGCATACCCAGACAATACATATGTGATGGAAGAAAAGATTGCATTGACGGTAGTGATGAATGGGTATCAGCATGTATCAATGTCAGTTGTGGACCAGGTAGATTTCGTTGTAAAAATAATGGCTGTATACCAAGAAGAGTATTATGCAATGGGGTAAATGATTGTTTTGATGGCAGTGATGAAATACCAAAATTATGTTCAAAAACTAGATGTTCATATCACAAATTTCGTTGTGATTATGGTGGGTGTCTTGCTAAAGAATTGATATGCAATGGCGTAAGTGATTGTTCAGATGGCAGTGATGAAACAAACCAAACATGCTCTAAATTTCGCTGTACACAAAAGCAATTCCGATGTGATTATGGAGCTTGTGTATCAAAATCTGCACCATGTAATTCATACAAAGACTGCAGAGATGGCAGCGATGAAACGGAAAAAATATGTGGAAAAAATGAGTGTAAAGATAATGAATTCCGTTGTGATTATGGTGGTTGTGTGGTTGATTGGTCCACTTGCGATGGATATATTAGTTGTATTGATGGCAGTGATGAATCGGAAAAATTGTGTAAAAATATTGAATGTCCGTATTCAAATGATTTCCGTTGTGATTATGGCGCTTGTATTGAAGCATGGAGAAAATGTAATGGCAAAGTAGATTGCGCTGATGGTAGCGATGAAAGTATCAGTGCATGTTCCAACAAAGTTTGTCAAGCAGACCAATTCCGTTGTGATTATGGTGGTTGCATTGCAGTATGGCAGTTGTGTGATGGAATATCTCATTGTGTTGATTCAAGTGATGAGACATCAGCAGTATGTTCAAATTCTACTTGTTATCCAACATCATTTCATTGTGATTATGGTGCTTGCATTTCTAGTCTTGCATTATGCGATGGAGAAAATGATTGTGTAGATAAATCTGATGAAAAACCAGACTTTTGTTCGCGTTTTGTGCCATCGTATCGACCTGTATTATCTAACGCAGCAAAAAGTACTTCTAATATCATTATAATCATTATTATTAGATTTATAGCAACAGAATTATTATAAATTGGCTGATGAAGATGAATTACTGATAAATCGTCAATGAATTTTTATTTTTGCTGGCTTTTGTTTATTAATATCAATATAACAATATTCGAAAAATAATTTCTCTATAAAATACGTAATTCTTTCTAACTTTATGCTCATTATTATTTCAATATAATTATAGGAATGTATCAAATATAAATTTCAAAAATTTTTACATATATTAATAAAATTATTTATTAAATAAATAAAATATACATTTAATTTTTGATAATATTTTATCTAAATTAATTAATTTACGGTGATTTTTCTGTTTTATCGTTGAATTTTCAATTTAGTTCATTTGAATATTGGCGGGTAGAAAAATGGTGAATTTAATAGTTTTCAAAACTACTGCATTGATAATGTGGCGCCACTAGTCTGATCATCTTGCTCTCCCTCTCTCTCTTTCTCATTTTTGTCATATTTGTTCATCATTGTTGTTGATTGCAATAATAAAATACATATACATAAAGTCAGATTAATGTCTACCACTGTCAGCAGACCGTTGGACAGAGCTAGTTTATAATTAATTCAATAAATGATTTGTTCTTAAAGTTTTTCGATAACTGTCAAGATGCATGAAGCATACGATGCCAGTCCTATTTTAAAATTAACTGTCCAAATTGAGTCTATGGCAGCGTATGGTAAATTGTATATTCATAACCTCTATTAATAATTTAAAGCCAATATTATCTGTAAATATTATAAATTACCATTATTATATTTTTATAATTTATTTTAATAATATTAATAATTTATCTCAATAGATGACAATTTATTAATTGGAACACGAGAAGGCCATTTATTATTTTACAATGTTCCATTAAAGTCAAATGAATATGGAAAATTAGAATTGCTTAGGTATAGTAAAAATTTTAGCAGAAGACGAATGATACAAATTGATGTTGTACCAGAATATAATTTACTCATCATATTAACTGGTAATTATTATTAATTTTATGTAATTTATTGTAGGAATGTATATCCATATGCATATTATTAATGATATATTAATTTTTCAGATGATATAATTTGCGTACATGATTTAAATGCAGTTAATATTCCATTAATAAGCCAATTGCCAAAGACAAAAGGTGCAACTTTATTTGCATTAGATATTCGACGTGGAGAAAGTTCAACGAGTGGTGCAAATCTCACAGCTGTGAGATTATGCGTTGCTGTAAAACGAAAATTACAATTGTATTATTGGAAAGGGAATAGAAATCAATTTGAGGAACTTGGTATTAATTCAAAAAATGAATTGACATTACCTGATGTAGCTCGTGAATTAGCGTGGTGTGGAGAAACTTTAATTGTTGGATTTCATGGATTGTCATATACGTTGATTGATGTTGATGGAAAAACAAGAGAATTATTTCCAACGGGAAAGCCGCCTAAACCCAGTATTACAAAATTATCTGATAGCTCGTTTGCTTTAGCAAAAGATTCGCAATCTATTATTATGAATACGTCAGGTGAATTGATACAGAATAATCCAGTTAAGTGGACAGAGTCACCAATTGCAATAGCTTGGGACGATCCGTATTTATTGGGTATAGTTCAAGATACTCTTGAAATTTATACTCTTGAAAATTCATTGCATATTCAAACATTGACGGACTTTAATAAAGCACGACTTTTATGTAGATGCAAACAGGGAAGAGTGTATGTGGCATCAATGAGTCAAGTTTGGTGTGTAAGTTCAGTGGATGTAGAACTACAAATAAGAAAACTACTTGAGCAAAATCACTTTCAACTTGCATTGAAGCTCACAAATTTATCAGACGCAACAGATGATGAAAAAGCCAAGAGAACGTATAAAATACAAACGCTATATGCTCATCATTTATTTCGTAATAAAAAATTTCAAGAAGCCATGAAACAATTTCAAGAATTGGGAACTGATCCATATGAAGTTATCCGATTATTTCCGCATTTAGTTTCACAATCCAGCAATACCAATGACGTTAATGAACCCGTGATAGATTTGCCGAAGCTTCAAGATCGTGATCTTGAAAATGGATTGCTTGCTTTGATTGGTTTTTTAACAGAAGTTCGTCACAATCTTATGGGTGGCGCAGAAGCGAAAGAAAAAGATGCGAAAAATGAAAAAACTAATGATCGAGATAAAAAATCCATGACGGCTGTAGCTACTGAACAATTATTAAAAATAATTGATACAACATTGCTAAAATGTTATCTACAGGTAATGAAAATATTCTTTTACATTTAACTTGTTAATTTATTTATGAATAAAATTTACAGACAAATGATGCATTAGTAGCGCCACTACTTCGATTAAATCATTGTCATTTAGCAGAAGCAGAAAAAACTCTTTTGATGCATCAAAAGTATCCTGAATTGATAATTTTATATCAAACTAAAGGTCAGCATAAGAAAGCACTTGAATTATTGGAAAAACAATCTAGACAAAGTGATTCAAGTTTACGTGGTACAGAAAGAACAATTCAGTATCTTCAACATTTGGGAAAAGATCATATGGATTTAATATTAAAATTTTCAAGCTGGGTATTAGATCAAGATCCCGAACAGGGGTTAAGAATATTTATGGAAGACATTCAGGTGATAATATATTTAAATTATCATTCAACATAAACTTTCATAAAATATTTATTATTATTCACATTTTCTTTTTTATTGACTCAGGAAGTAGAGCAACTTCCGCGACCAAAAGTTTTAGATTATCTTCTTCGTTGTCATAAAGATTTAGTTATAACCTATTTGGAATATGTTGTACGCGTTTGGGAAGATGAGAATCCACTTTTTCATAATGTATTGGTTCATCAGTATAAAGAAAAATGTTTATCAGCTATGAGTCCTAATGCAACTCCAGCGGAGAAACAAAATGGCGAGCATATTCGACAAAAATTACAACAATTTTTAGAAAAATCTATTCATTATACTCCGGAAACTGTTCTTGTACAATTTCCTCCTGACTGTTTATATGAAGAGATAGCAATTATTCTTGGACGTTTGGGCCGACATCATCAAGCTATATCAATTTATGTAAATCTTTTAAACGATTTACCGAGAGCAATTCAATATTGTAACAATGTTTACAGTAAATATCAGAGTAAGTATTGGGAGGTGAATGATAAATTCAAAATTTCGTGACATTCATTCGACTCATTAATTTTTTAAAGGTCAAAAAGATATTGAAGGTGGAAAATGTCAAGATGGCGCAGATGAAATTTATGTAACACTCATTCAACAACTTCTCAAACCCGAGCCAATTATTATGGCTGGTAAAAAAATATTTGCAAATATATAATATAATTTGTTTTCTTATTTCAATTACTGCTGTTAATTGATAATTGGTTTAGGCAATCCGGAAGTTCAACGTACTCCACAACCCGATTTAGAAACAGCTTTGGAGCTTCTCGAACAATACGCATCGAAAATCATGTCGATAAAAGTATTAGATGTTTTGCCAGATAATGTTCCAATTGGTAGAATAAGGCATTTCTTGGAGGCCAGTTTACAAAATCAATTGAATGAACGAAGACGAACACAAGTTTTAAAAGGATTATTGCATGCTGAACATCTACAGGTGCAAGAACAGCGAATGCACTATGAATCCCAGAGTGTTTTAATAACAGAATTTAATATTTGTCCAGTGTGCAAGAAAAGATTTGGAAATCAGAGGTGATTTTTTTTTATGCTGCTGATACATTTAATTCAATTTATATATTTTTTATATGGAATATTAGATAAAAAATAATTCCCTATCTTATTTCTAGTGCATTTGCGAGGCATCCCAATGGGGAAATTGTTCATTACTCTTGTCAGGAGCGCAAAGTGGAAAAAAGAGAGCAACATTAATTGATTATTGCAATAATTTCCATCAATGTAATATATATAAATACACATATATATAGAATTAATTAATTGTAAGTAAATTAGTCACTTATACACATATTACAAAATTTTTATGAAGCTATAAATAAAGATAAAAAGAAAAAAAATGCATATATTTATATGAAATGTTATTAAAATAAAATAAAAATTCTAGGAATAAAGGTAAGATGTCAGTTGAAATTTTCAGGCATTCTTCCGTGTTTATTTCCAGATTTCATAGTAAATAGTTCCTGATAATCAACATGATAAAATTATCAAGATATTCATTCTGCTGCTACCTTCAAATAATGTATAACCTAAAAATTCGACAATAATAATTACTGGTATAATATGTATATATTTATTTAAATCATAAAAACAATATTTTTAATTATATTTTTTATTAACATATTTTTTCAAATTGTTAGAGGTAACTTCTCTCGTCCAATGAGAAGCTCGTACAATAAACTATGCCAAAGGACGGGGCGTGCCCGGTTCAGAATACGTATATAAACGGGGCTGATGATGTCATAGGCAACTTGTATTCCTACGCGCCGATTGTGTATAATATTATGTACACACGAAAATTCAGGAGAGAAATGATGAGTGAATGTGCCCAACGCTCACGCACATACCTATGTATAAATCCATTAATTAATTAAAATTAAAGCTTAACTCATATCACATCTCATCTCTTTCATTTTTTCCAATATAACCTCCAATATCATAATCAAATCTCATTCATGTCTATCAGCATTTTATCATAACCAATCACGAAATACATACATATATTACTTCATATATGTACATTAAAGCATAATATGTACATAAAATTCAATGAGTCACACAAATGTATTTTTCAATAAATGAAAAATAAACATGTCAGGGAAGTAAAGCCGGAAAAATAAAAAAAAATGTCATCTCTTATAAAATTCAATAATTATATTAATTTGTTCCTCTTTTTTTTTGTTTATTTTATTTACAATAGTTGCAATAGCAATAGAGAAAAGAGCAATAGTAGAAGAAGCATCATTCCAATTTCGGTGGCGAGAGATGCGCAGAACGTATGCGCGCTAACAATTTTATATATATTTACAGATTGGAACTACTTTCTGTTAGCGCAGTAAGACGCTGTATTACTATGCTCAGTTGCACGCCGGTTGAGTGCGAGTGGTAGCGGTACGAAAGCTAAGTGTGTGTGTGGATATTACAGTGGTTATTATTGTGGATTATTCACGTGAATATTTTATATGCACAAGTGAAGTGCTAGAACGGATTTTTGGAGTGTTCTTTCCAATTGGTAAGTCATGGATAATTCGTAAATTACATTTTATTAATACAATATACGAATATATTATAAGCAGGGCTGGATGCCGAATCGTTTTCCATATAAAAATGGCGATTCGTCTTCATTCAATATAGTATTATTTTACTTTATTATATATTACAATGTCCTTCATATCCTTGTGTTCCTAACCTCATTTTATTATTCCAGTGCACACAATATTATTTATTGATTGTTAAAAAAATTTTCTTCAAAGCATTCACACATTTGAATTTCAACTGTAACGGATATGGCAACCGCTGGAAAATGAAAGAAAAAAAAATATGTATATATATACAGATAAATATATGTATATATATTTCAATATTAAATATGAAAGTCAACGTTTTTGGATTGACGAATAAAAGAAAGATTTTGTTTGTTTTAATACATAAAGAGAATTAAATTCGATGAATAATGAGAAACGAGGAGGACACGAGATTTATATAGTAATCAATGGACCTGTTCTCTCGTATTATTTATCTATACAATGTATTTGTAATTGTATGAGTGTGGTCGGGTTCTTCCATAGACTGTGAAGAACAACCTGTCTCACCGTTGACCTAATTTACGTTTATTCCTGCATTTAATATACAAGACATTAATTTTTGTGTTCGATTGTGTATTTAATGTCATACAATTGATGATATTCAAGATAATATTTATCAAGTTTAATATATTTTTATTTTTATTAATGAACAAACTCTGTCAATTTAAACTATTGACTTTATTACAAGTGATATTGAGTATGTCGATATAATCATCAGCAAAATTATGTTACTGTGATACATATAGAATTCTATGAGTATTAATCCTCAATTTAGCTGAACTTGATATTTGAAGTGAAGCTATATCTCACAATGAATTAAGTGTCATGAGTTATTATTGTCAATGAAATAATATTTAAATATAAATTT
>JAQQBR010001833.1:7224650-7257930 GCA_030347285.1 Microctonus hyperodae
TTTTGCATGGCATGTGCATTAATCGTAAATATTCAAAATTTATTTAAGACCAGTGATCATTTCATTTCGATCAAAATAAAGAACAAAATGCTTTATATCCAAAAAATAATAGTTACACGTTTAATAAAATAATTTGTAATTTTAATTAAAAACAAATGTAAAATTTTTTCCAACACAATTAATGATTGGCTTTCTCATTTGTGTTTTATTAACGTGACGATTTTAATACGTTGCGTGTCCATTGACAATAAGTGAAACTCTAAAATACACAACAAAGTGATGAAAAAATAAAAAACATTTGGAAAAACTAAAATAATAAATGAATAAATAAATTACCACTGACTCATTAAAGGCAACGACGCATTTAGCCATAGGGGAATTGTTTTAATGTGTACGCTTGATGAATATGTGTGTGGTAGAAAATATTAGTGTGAGAATAATAAGAATAAAAATATGGAAAACAGGGCTGAGAGAGGCGTGTGAGATCACAGTGTGGTATATATTTACCGGAAACGTTTGACAATGCTTTTTGAATCCGGTAATGATGGTGAAAACTGAGAGAATGAAAGAGCTCTACGAACCATAAAAAAAAGAACAAAAAAAAATTCTTAGAAGGCCGTTAATATCCGTGTTCGATTTTCCTCACAATTAAACGCCCTCGGCTTTCATTCACCATCGTTTGATAACCGATATAGCAGTGTTGCATCCTCATAATATTTTTTTTTTCTCTTCTTCATTAATAGCAAGTGATATAATACACTTGCACGACGAGTCTCCTTTTATTTTTCACTTGTCTGCTAAAAAGTCCATCCAATTTTATGGATGGTAACTTAAACGAAGTGTGTTGTAAACGAGCCAGTAGCATTCCTGAATACTATACAGTCAAGTCACACAGTACAAGATTCGTCTTTTAATGGTGTCTTGGGCTCTCTCTCATTAATTTCACCTTTCCACATCGTCAAATAATTCCTTAAACGCGCACCGCCCTCAAAGGCGAAAGAAAAGAAATAACGTTTTATCACCGCGTCTGTGAAGTCACCAACAAAATCTTTTGATCCGTTGATGCTTGACAGTCTACACGATTACTTTAATATTATATACACGGAATGTCAAAATACAGTTAAGATGAAAGACATGAAAATTTTAAAATAATTTACGTCAGGTCATCACCTCTCTCAACCTTTCCAATCTTTATCTAGATTACAATTGTAATAGATACAACAAATACACACGTCATGTTTGTTCAACAAAAAAATAATTCTTCGTATATATGAATATATGTTTAAAAAAAAAAACATTTTTTCTGTATTCACTTATTATATATACATAAATATATAAATTTAGGTATTATGTACGTATGCATAAAGTATTTCACGCTCGTATATTTATGAGAATGAGAATTTACATAGTTTCAATATTTTTTTTGTCCAAATATATATTGTACATAATTCGAATACGAAAAAGAAACAAAAAAAGAAAAAAAAATATACAATTGAATGTACAACAAATATTGTAACGCACGAATTAAGCCAATGGAGAAACCAATATTCAAATTACAATTAGAATTACATGAATAATGTATTATTTTTTATTTAAATAAAATTATTATTAAAAGATTATTTATTCTATTTAATTTGAAATTTGGTTTCTTTTGCGACTGTCTCGCTTATTTTTGCTTGCCTCTTATTACCGTGTTTATAACTGAGAAAAATCAATAAGACAATCATCAACAACAAACAGGAAAAATTCGCTTATAAAAAAAGTACTAAAATAAAAACGATGGTATGTGAATATATATCTATACAGAGATGTGAAAAAAATAAGGAGAAGGCGCCGCCACATACAGCTTGAAGATTTATAGTAAACTGATTTTGATTGGAGTGACATCGGGTGCGGAAAATAAATGTCCTGGAAAATACGCTGAAACGATTGTGAGCGAAAAAAAAAAAGAGGCAAATAGAAAGAGTACTTTATAGATATAATAATAACAGTATGATTGCTAGAGGTAGTGGTCGGAAATAGACTAACAGTAATATCGAGAGGAAATGGTGCTGTCTCAATTTCTTCTTTATCCTTAATTCTTTTTCTATCCATGTTGAGCTTTTTTTATTTCTTGCACTTTCTCTTTACTCTTATACTCTAATCGCTTTATCTAACATAAGAATTGTACAAGCACTCAAAATTTTTTTTGTTGTAGTGCCTTTATAGTTTTATTAATTTTATTAATTTATTTTCTTTTATGTTTGATTTTTATTGACACTTTGCAGAGTGGCATGATTGTTTAAATTAATTGTGTTTGTATATGTTTATTTTATTCTATTTATTTTTCTTTTATTTGAAGCAACGGATTTTTGGCAATACCTCATTCCACACTTGCTCTTCCCCCTTTGTTTCCTCACTCAAATCCCAAATACCTCTTGACTAAATAAACACGATGTACAAAACCGGGCGTTTGGTGGTGTTTTCTCGAAAAAGTTTTGTTACTCATTTAAACTCCAATTGAATACCTAATGTTCCGTAAAATATACCAGTATGCATTAAAAAGAGTTTACTTTATTCAATAAAAAAAAAAAGTAATTGAAAGAAATCACACGAAAACGTTTTCTCGACTCTCTTTAATATTTTTTTTTATATAATTTTCTGTGGAATTCGTGATGAAAATATGCCAACACCAAACGTCTATAAATAGCTTATTTGCACTAACAAATTTGGCGCATTAAAAAATAAATTTGTATTGTTTATGCAATTTTAACAATGAATCATAAATAATGTATACATATTTTATTTTATCTTTTTGTTTTTATTTTTTTTTTCAAGCAACCACAACAGCAGTACTTCAAAAAGCTCCACTGATCTCCAGTGCCGCTATCATTGGCATTGTTATTGCATTAATTTTCATCTTAATTGTTATTGTTGACGTCATCTGTTGCTGCGCGCATAATACAGGTAAATATAAATACAATTATTGTGTGAAACATGAAACTTAAATCTATTACAATAATCACATGGAGATTATTTAATTTAATTCAATGTTGTTGACAGGTATAATTTACTACATTTGTGAGAGATCACGAAGGAAGCCTGTGGACGAAGAGGATTCAAAGCTCGGCAGGTAATTTTCATCATCTTTAATTTGATTTATATTCTTCTATAATTATTCATTGAATAGAAAGAAAGAAAAATATTAATTTGATATAAATATTCACGATTTTTTTTTGGAAGGAAAAATAGGAGAAAAATTATGAAATTAAATTACACAAATTACACATACACAATTTTTTTTATACATTGTGCTTTGGCAAGTCTAGTGCGCTGTCATATATATCAATGAAATTTTATGCAATAAATCCATTCATACCTTATTGTTCAACATTTTATTATTATTTAATGATAAATTGTATATATGTTTATATACAACATAAATTATATACATTTATAAATTTAATTATCATCATATTTGTTTAATAATAATTTAATTTATTACTGTAATTATCAAGTAATGGATAATATTATAAAAAGTATATGAAATGATAATATGTTAAGGGGAAAAACATATTTTTCTAATTAGCTAATTGGGTAATTTTTAATATGCAACTGGATTTTTTCAACGTTTCTGTCTATCATATATTTCTCCCGTATATTTTTCTCTTTTTTCTCACCGTTATAGTCTTTACGGTTGGCGGTTTCCATTGCCGTATTGCGACCAAAAAATGGCCAATGTCGCCGGGGTAACGGCCATCCAAGACTCGGGTAGTGGAAAGAATACCATTAAGTTGGTCAAACATACTGCCATGTAAGGACAAGCTTGAGAGATTGAAAGCTACATATTAAAAAAGAATTGAATATAAGTTTAAAGAAGAAGATATTTAAAAAATTGATAAAGAAGCATTTCAACAATAATAAGAATGAGCATGGCCGTCGTGTACTGGAATTTATTTTATTCTTCTATTTTACTTTTTAATTTTTATTCGTTAACGAATACGCTTTCCACATGGCATGGTTTCCTTTTATTATAATTTTCTTTTTTTATTTAATTCTTTTTTACATCTCCCTTAGTCAATTTTCATTTCCCATTTTCCTATCCCTTCAACCAATGGTCCAGTCGGTGGAAATTTATTTTATCTTTAACCCTCCGCTCTGTCTCTTCAGCACTCCTGAAGCCCAACTTTCAATTCTTTTCGGGCGTTGATTCTTTCGATATCACGATGAGGGAGAGAAAGTAACAAAAAAAAAATGAAAATAATGAAATCAAGCATGGGAAAGTCTTTCCATCGAACAATTTTCTCTCTCGCCTTTTGTGTGCCGCCAACCATTCACGTGCGATAACAAAATCCATGATTTTATTATTATATTTCATCATATTTTATTGACATTATTTTTTTCATCACTTCTAGCCAATTCGATTGACAATTTTTATTTATTTATTTTTTTCTATTATATCGCCAGGTTACTATTGTGACTCTTCGCTTGTGCTTTGGCGATGTTGCATGATTATATATACACTATTGAAAAAAGGAAAAGTAATAAATAATAAAATATCTGATGCTTTCATATGCATCTTAATATGTATAATATCTAAATATTTTCAATTTAATAAATTTAATAGAATATTTTATTTATATCTGATACTAAATATTATAATTATTAATATTAAAAGTAAGAGAATTTAGATGAATATTATATAAATCAACGCCAAAGAATGCGAGCATGTTAAATAATACATTGTCAATGTTGTATTTTTTTTTTAAATTCACATTTTTAAAAGCGTGAACGTAAAATAGTACGCACCAATTATCTATCTAATCTGAATAATTAATTTTATATATTTGAGTAAATAAATTTTTTATATTTTAATGTATTAATTTTACAGAGAGGAAAAGGAGCCACTGAAGGAGGAGAAAAAAATTACACCAATCATCGATTCAGGCCTGAGGCGAGAAACGTCAATCACATTTGATGGCAAACGATCAATCTCAAAGACCGGATTTGTTGGAAAAGATTCGGCCGTTTAGATATTCTTCCGGCGTACTAGATTGTAAATTATTTATTTCCAAGGCCGATAGTGGTTGCAATCGTGCGAGTATGCAACTGTAGGATGAACAAAAAATAGTGTGCGGATTCATCTCGTGTTTTAAAATTCGGCCGAGGGAATTTCTCGGAGATAAAATTTAAAAAAAAGAAGGAAAACAAATTATTACGCGTCTGTTCGGAAGAAAAAAAAATTTTTAAAAATAGATGCGTGGTTAAATTAGTAACGTCGTTCACACCGTGTGAGAATATTTGCACCTGCCAGTGGAGAATAATAACAAAAAAAAACAACAAATTGAAATTGAAAAATTGATGAAAACTGCTCAACAAAGCAATTTTCAGTACAAATTTTTTCGTGGTTCACACATCGTAGCCACTAAATGCTAAAAGAAAAAAATAATGGAGAGTGTTAGATAATTTTTATTGCTCCTTTCCCTTGTCATTCTCCTGCCTTTCGCTATTATCATCGCCCATATTAAAATAATTATTCCATTTCAAAAAGCTCTGAAGCCTATTTGTAAAATTATAAAATCGTAGATGAAACATCAAAAAATTAAAATTAAAAACTGGAGTTTATAAAAAAAAAAAAGCACAATCAAAAATGTAATCTAGATACATACGTTGTACAAATGTTTTGGGTGTATTTATTCGTCGGTTTGCGAACAAATTAGTGAGTTACTAAGAAAAAAAAAACACAAATGCTTCGAGAAGCTTTTTTTTTACAATTATCCCTTTGTGTAATGCAATCTAGTACGCTGGATGTTTGTTTATATATTTTTTTATAACTCGTGACATTCGAGTTAATGCATTTATGCAAATCACATAATATGCGTGGAAACTCGTTGGTCATGAAGAGAAAATGAAAAGAAAAAATAATGGACAAACAAATGATATAAAAAGACAAAATGAAAGTCGTCATAGTCACCATGGGTTATGAGTTATGAATTCAATTACTCAATTCTAACTCTGCCATTGTTTCGTCGCAATTACGCGACCTCTCTGGGTGTATATATGCTACATATACTTTTGAAAAAACTGTCCAGATTATGGATTATCCGAATATTCTATTATCTAGATATAAAAAATTATTCATAAGCTCTTTTTTCCCTATGTCTTAATCATCATAAATTATCATAATCATATAAGCTCTCAAATTTATCAATTGATAATGTATCCGTATCATTTCCATTTCCATTTATCAAGACTGATTCATTTAAGACTAAAAACAATGGAAAATTTCAACAAGTTTTAAATTAATCTTTAACAATAATTCAAACGTACGTAATTTTGATGGAACAATTTAATTATCATGCTCTCCGCTCGTCATTTTAATTATTAAGATTATTTATTGCACTGATAATACCAATTAGAAAAAAGTTTTACTCAGTTTGTTTATCCGTTCACTCATATAAAGTATTATTAGCTGTTTGCTGTGTTAACCTATTTTTTTTTTTAATCATAATAATCCGGTTTATTGTTCATTTGAATACGAAAGGAAATTGTTTACTTGACATGAATGAAAAAAATTCTCTCTAATTATATAAATATATATATTTAGCATACGCAGTTTAAGAAAGAAATGAAAATGATACAATAGCACTTAGAGTTTTACGTCGTTGATCGCCCTAACAAGGTCATTTTGACATTGAATAGATAGAAAGGAAGCAAAGAAAATAAGAAAAAAATTTTTTCAATGTCTTACGGGTCGCGGAAAGTGCCGTTACCTTAGTATATAAATTATATACGTACATGAAGAAGGGCTTTTTGCAGATGAATGAAATTTTAAAAAATGTGATAAGTTTTTGTAAATGCTTGTAAACGTTCTCTCTAAAAAAAAAGAAAAAACAAAAAAATAAGAAGTATTGAAGAATTTCTAGCATACAATTTAAATAAAAAAAATAGTCTTTTAGTATAAATATATACAGAAAATACACGTCGCGCACATTGTTCGAAAAGTACGTTCATCTTGTGTTTATTTGTCAATTTGAAAGAGTTAGTAGAGAATGAATGGAAGATAAACCTGTGTATGTATGTATCACTAGCGAATTTGAAGCTTCAAGAGCTTTCAAGCAACTCACGAGTGTGTTCTCTCAGAAAATGAATAAAGGGGGAAAAAAAAACAAAAGCAAACAAAATGAAAAAATAAAAAGATAGCTCAAGTGTATTCGAGTGTAGTTCATCTTCCTTCCTCTCTAGGAACTACTTATGCATTCGAGAACTCTATGCTGTCACTGGTTTTTACACCCAACAATTTCGAGTGCTTGACCAATTTAAGAGTTCATGTGTGACTCAGTGCCATTCAATGGATGCGCAGAATCTTCAATCCCATTAACACACTCGAGCGAACGTACCTTTCACGCTGTAGCTTTTTTACGTAATGTAAAGGAAATTAAAAAAAAAATATATTTGCCAAATATAATTAGTACTTATTAGTTACTTAAGTGACGATTTAATAAAAAGTTGTAATCGTTATGGTGTGGAGCTCGTGTTTATACATATATCAAGAAAAGTGACAAAAAAAAAATATCAATTGTAAACAAAAAAATAAATAAATTAATAAGTATTTAAAGTACACTTGAAACAAAATTACTGAGACAAAACTTATTTGAATGTAATTTTTAAGAAAAACAAATGCAGTTAATTTTATTTGTCTATCTTGCCCCGTGCAATGAATATAAACTTAATTATCGTCGCAAGAAATAAATGAGCCAAGAATAAATAAAAAATAAAACAGGAAGAAAATAAGAAATATATATATTATAAAAGTATTAAATGGCATCTTCCACTCTGACACAAACAATTATCACTGTTTCTAGATAATAAGGCATATTTTTTATGTATGCTTTTTTCTGTATGCAACACAAAAAAAAACAAGAGTCAAATAAAACATGATATAAAAACACATTTTATGGAATAAATTTTATTTTGATATGGCGCAAGTCTTTAAATAATAATTTTACGTTGAATGCTAATTAACTGTAATAAATATATCATGTACAAACAAGTTACGTATATGAAATGGATTGTAATTATTGAAAAAAGTATAATCTTTTATCAAAAATTAAAACAAAATAGAAATATTTATCTGTACATTAATTAAATATATATAAACATGAATTGGATACCGGTGACACAGCTGCAAAATATTTTCCATCGTTAAATTGAAAAATACGAAATCACACTTCAATATTGGCATCAGATTTTAATCCTTTTTTAATTAATTGCTGCTCATCACGCAACGTTGGAGGCTCCGTTCTCGTATGCCAGACATAAACCTACAAATTGAAAAGTTTGATTCATCAAACAACAATAAAACTGAAAAATAAAATACGATTAGTAAAATTTTAAATAAAATTAATAACCTTTGTACAACAGTCAGCTAATGGCTCTAATTGATCTCTCGTAACCATTTGTTCGAGTAATGTTGTCTCGTGATAGCCATTGGGTGCTGCATAAGAGAACATTGCGTCTTTTTTTTCAATAACTACTTTAAGATTAAGAGCAAAACCTGCCATGTCTATCGGAAATATTCTTTCAGGTTTCCAAGCAGCATTAAATCCTGTAACTTTATTCGTTTCATTATCGCAAATCGGTCTTTCAACCATAAGTCCACCGACTAAACCCACAGGCCATACACCGATTACTTTTATCTTCTCCATCTGTAATTATTGATATAAAGTATTGAAATGAAAGTATTCAAATGAAAAATATGTATTTAATGTGATATTATCAATGATGACTCACCTCTTTGAATAGTTTTACTGAGTAAGTGTTGTCATCATCAGCAAAATATACAACACCGTTAGTTGTTGCATTGTAATTTTTTCTTATCCAAGTCAATGCCGCATTGCGTTGTGCAATACCTCGCGGCTTTTTCCAATGCGGATCTGATTTTTTTAATTTAAAATTTCTAGGTGTTGCAACATTAAGATGATGATAGATTAAGCCACTTTCTGATAGGAAATTCGTGACTAATTTTGTTCGTTCATTAGAATCCTCAACGATAATCCAATGGAAATTTTTAATATGAAGGAATGTTTGTGCCAAACGTGTTAATTCTGCTTTTTGTGAAGGCCTTTTAAATGTCGGTGTTATCGCAAATATTATCGGGCCGTTGTTGTTCACTAATTCTTTGCTATTTGACGTTTGTGCGTTTAATATATAAAGTTGATTTATTAATTCATGTTGTTCTGATGCTAAATTAATAAGATTGTTGAGTGATTCTTCGATATGTTGCCATTTTGTTCTGTTTTCATACACTATAAAGAAAAATTTCACTTTTATTAATCACATTGTTTTACAATATAATCATTCAAATATCACCGCTAAAATTACGTTCGCAATGCGCACATAGGCGTCAAAAATATGCGCGAATGCATGTTAGTAGTAAACAAACGTGTAGCAAGAATTTTTGTTAAATTAATTGTCAATATATAATTAAATGAATATTTGTCAATAACTTACCAACATATAAACCAGTCATAATCGTTGCCAGAATTATGAAAGGTACTATTGGACTGCGCCAAATATTCCTCATATTGCTTTTGTACTCTATTGATGCAATGAGACTTTCAGTATCTACTGCCATGATGCTACGCCATTTTTGAAATGAAAATCATATATGTACACATCACACAGCCATGTTCCATATTCCAGTCATCCCTATCAATTTTCGTTTTATTGCGCATGCGCTGTGGTACGGTTTCTACACAGTAGAACCAATGGAATATGGAATCAGTACAACGTTTTTGTAGAGAATAAAAAGGAATTATGACGGCGCTCAAAGAAGTAGTTTCTTTATATCAAAATTTAAAACAAGAATGGGGAAAAACTCCATGTAATTTAAAAAAATGCGGTGAATTACTTAATCAATTAAAGGTAAATTATAATTTTTATAAATATATTGTTATTTTTATCATGAAATAATTATCACTAGTCATCACCTAACCTCATTTTTTTATTCCTGTCAAAATTGATTGTCATCATTTTATTTTAAATTCATTTATTATTAGATAATTGAATAAAATTTTATGAAAATTATCTATGAATATATTTTTTTAGGTTGGATTGACCCATCTCATGTTTTTACCAACTTCAAATTCATCTGCATCACAAAAGGAACTTCTTATAGCTCGTACGAACTTTTAATATACAATAAAATAATACCAACACAATTGGACAAAATATGAAATTAATATTGGTTTTTATTAATTATTCAGGTGATATTCTTGAGATTGGAGCACAATGGAGTATAGCTGCTGAAGATATTCCTTCATTTGAGCGATATATGGCACAGTTGAAGTGTTATTATTTTGATTACAAATCAGCACTTCCTGAATCTGCATACAAATATCAATTACTTGGACTGAATTTATTGTTTCTCTTGTCGCAAAATAGAGTTGCAGAATTTCATACTGAATTAGAGCTTCTTCCTTCTGATCAAATACAATCAAATGTTTACATTCGACATCCACTTAGTTTGGAGCAATGTCTTATGGAAGGCTCTTACAACAAGATATTCTTAGCTAAAGGCAATGTTCCGGCAGCATCATACACTTTTTTCATTGATATACTGCTGAATACAGTTCGTGATGAAATTGGCGCATGTATGGAGAGTGCATATGACAAAGTGTCTATTAAAGATGCCGCCAGAATGTTAAATCTCAACACGGAAAAGGACACAATGGCATTTGCTCATAAAAAAAATTGGAAATTGGCTAAAGACGGTTACTTTTACTTCAGCGTTTCACACGAAAAGAAAACTGAAGAACCAATACCCAGCGCAGAGCTTGTAACACTTGCAATAGATTATGCCAGAGAACTCGAAATGATTGTATAATCTAGTATCAATTTAATTAATATTATTATTTCTTTTTTTTCTTCGTTTTTCTATAAGTATTCTTTCATCTCGCAACTTGATACGTTTTTGTGTATTGTAAAATAAAATGCAATTTACTAATTGAATTATTCCATACAAATTAATTTTCCTTTGCTTAATAATACAGTAAATTTATATACATAACATGTCTCAACATAACCTTCAATTTAAAAGCCAAAATTTATGACAATGTTTAACTGTAAAAATTTATAATTCATTTAAAATGATTCCATTATATTATTAAAAGGTATTTAAAAATTAATATAAATTAATTTGTACATATTTTGGAATATATGTAAGGTTTAAAATTCTCCGTCGATAATGCAGATTACATGAAAAATGAACAAGGTAAGTAGAAACCTTCGGGTGAGAGTGGTGGTATGTATCTAAAGAGTAACTTACAAATTGCAATATACATATCAATGTATGTAGTGAGGAGAGAGAGCAGTCAGCACGTCAGCGGTGGGGCACGTCAAATCTCATAAAATGGAACATGGCGTCCGTTAGGTTATCGCCGTGAATTTTCACCGTGTTTTCGGCCGTTTATGCGCGGATTATTCGCGATTATTGTGAGATGACGCGGTGCGCCGCGTGCTCGGGGGATGCATTTATGCCAATGTGAATAACGTGCGTGCCATCCCCGTGGCACTTAGCCCTTGTAATAAGCTTGCGAATGGCCGCGTAAACAGTGGCTTGTGGGATATATACACACCCCGACGCGAGACGTGATCTGACACTATTTTACAATGAATTTTTCACCACGCCACTTACTTCCAACATAATCAATTCACCTGCACGAATGGACTATCAATCTGTTGGATCATTGGTAACATCAATACGGACGTCATTCTCGATGATAAATTATAATATACCGGTTACACGATAATTGTTTTTACACAAGGGGTAGCCAAAATATTTCACCCTATTTTTTTTTTTGATCTCCGTGTCAACAACACGAGAATTTAACAATTGTGCAACTTTCAAGTGAAACATTTATTTTTTTTTTTATGTTCCATTAGCAGAGTAGATTTTAGTTCCTAATGAAAAATTAAAAAATAATATCATTTTTTTTTTCATCTCCACTTATGGACTTCATAAAGTTATATTACTACACATTACATCATTTTTGTTATCATTTGTCACAAATGAGTGATTGTGAATAATAGTGAAAAGACTTTGCCATTATTTGCAAATAAGTAAATATTTTACAAAATAATATTCTATGATTATGAATATATTATAATGTATATAATACATTACGAATGATAATTGATATTTACAAGTTTAATTATTATTTGTAAATTGAAATCTTGATGAGAAGAAAAAAAAATTTCTCATTACTGCGCGATGAATCGTGGACGACAATATAGAATAAAGTGTTTATACCATATACACAATAATAAAAAAAATACGTTAACAAAACGTGTCACAGCCATATGCCACCAGCCGGGCTATCGGCAAGAGGCTTGTCTACCTTGATGGACCACGGACAACCCGATGCTCGTCATCGGAGCGAGCGCTTTTCATTATTTCCAGAGAATGGATCCTCACAGCCCCATACACCAAGTACTGCTGCATCATCACCACGATATCATAACGCTCCAAGAGATAATAACTACTCCACAAAGTAATATTATTCAAGTATTTATAAATCATTCATTTAAATGCTTCATCATTTACAATATGATAATGTTATTATTGCAGTTACGGTTATTCCTACGGACGTGCATCGAGTAACAACATGTCTGACAGCAGTGTGTCGGACACTAATAGCGGTGGCACAGCCAGAACTTTGTCACAGCAAACAAGTCCATCACATGCAACCCACTCGTCATCCCACTCGAGACAAGACAACAGTGCAACTATTTTCACCGCGCTTTATGATTATATTGCGCAAGGCGAGGACGAATTGTCATTGCAGCGTGGTGAAGCCGTTGAGGTTTTGTCAAAAGATTGTAAAATATCGGGAGATGAAGGCTGGTGGACGGGAAAATTACGTGGCAAAGTTGGAATATTTCCGGCAAATTTTGTCGCTGAGACTGAACGCATTGACAGGGTGTCCTCGGTGATTGATAAAGTACAACCGATTGAAATTGATTTTCATGAGCTTCAATTGGAGGAAGTTATTGGTGTTGGTGGCTTTGGAAAAGTCTATCGGTTTGTTTAATTGCGATATTTTTTCTGATATATTCATTCATTTATCAAATTATTATCATTGGATTATTTGAGATGATATTTTAATTTTCATTTTTTGTTTTAGGGGGTTTTGGCAAAAGCACGAAGTTGCTGTTAAAGCGGCCCGACAAGATCCTGACGAAGATCGCAGCGTAACGTTAGAGAATGTTCGTCAAGAGGCAAAATTATTTTGGCTTCTTGAGCATGAAAATATTGTTCAATTAGAGGGAGTTTGTCTTAAAGAGCCCAACATGTGCCTCGTTATGGAATATGCACGCGGTGGTAGTCTCAATAGGGTTTTAAGTGGTCGAAAAATTCGTCCCGATGTTCTTGTCGATTGGGCAATTCAAATTGCACGTGGAATGGATTATTTACACAATAAAGCTCCAATAAGTCTTATTCATAGAGATTTAAAAAGTTCCAATGGTAAAGCAAATTGATTGACATGTATATTAAATTATATATATTGCCATACAAATTAAATTAAATAATTGACATATTTTATAGTTTTACTGAGTGAACCAATTGAAAATGAGGATCTTCAATGTAAAACATTGAAGATAACTGATTTTGGTTTAGCGCGTGAGGTTTATAAAACTACTCGCATGTCAGCAGCGGGAACATACGCGTGGATGGCACCGGAAGTTATTAAACAGAGTACTTTTAGCAAAGCTAGTGATGTTTGGAGGTAAAAAACATTTTTTATTATTTTTTTTATTATTTCCAAATACACAATTTTCATAAAAACTTTCAACTTTTCTATTTAGCTATGGTGTACTTCTGTGGGAGTTATTAACCGGAGAAACTCCATACAAAGGAATTGATGCGTTAGCTGTTGCTTATGGTGTTGCTGTAAATAAACTTACCCTTCCTATTCCCTCGACATGTCCCCAACCTTGGAGATGTTTAATGGAAGGTACATAATTTCATTTAGCTTTTTTTCCCCTCCGTTTTATTTTTGGTTAATGTATTTTTTACAGCGATGCTAGTGTAACTTTAATAAAACTAAATATTATTTGACATTGTTATTAGCTTGTTGGGCGTCAGATAGTCATGCACGTCCGGGTTTTGTCGAAATTCTCGTGGCATTGGATGAAGTGAGAAGTGCATTTGCGGCCACACCTCATGAATCGTTTCATACGATGCAAGAGGATTGGAGGCTGGAGATTGAAGAGGTTCTCCATGGGCTGCGCATGAAGGAAAAGGTACGAATGAGATTTTTTTTTTGGAAGGACGAAATAATATTTAAGTTTATAAGATAAAATATTTACGTAGTATTATTTTATTAATTTATCTTTAATGCTACCGAAAGGCATGCCGTTCCCTTGAAGAGGTAAGAGACATAAATATAAATGTTGTGTAATATTTAATATTGAAAGATCAAATGGATTTTTATTGAATAAAGAGCAAGTAAATGTTGATAATAATGAGATATATTTTTTTTTTATTTTGTAGGAATTGCGCTGCAGAGAAGAGGAACTGACAAAAGCACAAGTCCAACAGCGACAACAAGAGGAGAATTTACGACAGCGAGAACAAGAATTAGCAGCACGTGAAATTGATTTGTTGGAACGTGAACTCACAGTGATGATAATTCAACAGCAGGGTACACCCACGCCCAATAAACGGCGTGGAAAGTTCAAGAAATCTAGATTAAAACTTAACAAGAAGGAACCAGGGAGCAATATTAGTGCACCCTCGGGTATGTTGATGGTTGACATGAAACAAAAAAAAATGTTATAATAAATTACAATTACAATTAATAGAAATTTTTTTTTTTTGTTAATTTTTCTTGAATTTTTATTGGCAGATTTTCGTCATACAATCACTGTTCAGCATACGGCAATGGATCGTGGCAAAAATCGTAATCCTTCACGACCCAACAGTCCACCTGGTTCTCCAAGTATTCCACGTCTTCGAGCAATTGCCTGTGAGTTAATAATTTATTTATAAACTCCATTAAATAAAATTTCATATTCATTCAATTCTTCTGCAATCGGGAAAAAAATATCTCTTAATTTTTCTATTTACCGATGTCAAATTGTTTGCGCTTCAGTAGATTATATAAATATTGATTGGAGATTTTTATAAATATATACGTATATTTTATTTCTATTTTTTTTTTTTAATTTTTTTGGCTCTTATTTTCAACTATACGATGGCATTTTGTCGCGTGGCATGGTGTGTAAAAAGAATTAAATTTTGTCCCCATTGCCTATCGTACCATCTCCTTTATTTCTTTCAAATTTGTAATGAGTATTTGCTTTTGATTGTATTTAATTTATTATTTGAATTTATTTGAAAAAGAAAGAAAATGATATATGAAATGAGAAAAAAAAAAGTAGTTAGTACTTGTAGTGAGTAGACGTTTTGTTTTTGTTTCTGTTCTACTCGTCTAGTACCAGCTGACGGAGTTAAGGGTAAAACATGGGGTCCGTCAACGCTACATCAACGCGAACGTGGTGCAATAATCACTCAGCCACCAAATCCGGCATCGCCTGGTGGAAAACGATGGTCACGTTCAGCGCCTGATCTTGAAAAGACACCGCTGCGCACTGCGTTATTAGCTAACGCTCAACGTTCACCGCTACTACAAGAAATAGGTAACCCAACATCCAGAAAGTTGTATTCGTCGGCAAATAATTTGATCGACGATCATACGGCTGATGGGTGCAGCGCGTCAGACTACGAGATGTCACGGATAACAAAAAATGATTTGGCTCGTGGATCTAGTGCGTCGAGAATAAGAGTGGCCTATAAAGACACAAGTTTTAATGATAGTGATACGTACGAGACGACCTACGAGACGATTAGAGACCCAATACGTCGCGAAAAAGGAAATGCTAAAAGTCATTTATCAGAGGAATTATTAACTCATAATTATATAAAGGCCTCATCATCTTTGTCAACTTCATCGTCAATCGTTGTCGTCTCGGACACCCCAATATCAACAAATATCGCCAAAAATACTGGCAAACACACCGAACCATCACCACTTATTGATCACACAACAACAACAACAACAACAACAGCATCAAGTAATTTTGTACATAGTGTTGCGTCAACATTAGTTGGTACCGCAAAACGTGTGAGTAATCGAAAACGTAATCGAAGCAAATCCAAGGAATTCAAACGTCGCGACAGCTCCGAATCGAGACTCACATCGCTCGCAGACTTCTTCAGATCGCCCTCTGGTTCACGTAAGAGTTCATTGGCATCAGACCGAAAAAATTCGGCGTTTGCTATTAAAATCAGCGATATTGATAATATTGAATCTAGTCCTGAAAATTCAATGAAAAAACCTGTACTGCATAAATCGCGTAGCTCTAAATCACCATTACGCGTACTAACAAAAATTCGTACTTGGGGTAGTCGTGATGCATTAGACAATAAATCATCATCAGTTAAAATTGAATATACTGTTCTTGAAAATACATTATGCAATCCAAAGTTGGATTCAAATGATATGATGACGTGTACACCGAGTTTTTTTACTGCTAATTCACGTAAAGGGATTGACTTCGAAAATCTCGAGGCTGATATGTGTAATCTCGACTCGGAGCACTCGAATGATAGCTCAAAGTCTAAAAATTCATTGATATTCTTTGATGAACTTGAGCGCAATGAGCCACGATCGTCTCTAGATAGTACACGGAGTAAATCGAGTATTACTTCTAAACAGAGCGAACGATTATCCGATCATGAATTTGATTTCAATGAATCAATGAATGAACAGCCAAAAATCAATGATTTTATTCGTGATATGTCGGAAGAAGAACAATGTTCCAATTCCAATGATTGTTTTAACGTAAGACTCACTGAGTCGTTAAACAAAGTTGTGCTCTCGCGACAAAACTCAGATAGCACTAGTTCCGCAAGTTCAGTTTCATCTAATGTTCTTGCAACTGAAAAATTCTTCAAAAAGAACAAATAGAGCGGACCCTATTGTACTCATCTTCCAATTAATTCCTTATCTTTCTTAGTATCAAGAACATAATTTCTAATATTTTGTTTTTTTTTTGTTTTTTTTTTCTGTTAATTATTATCTTTATATATTAAATAATTTTGGAATTCGTGTTGATGAATTTTCTTCATCGCAGGCCTTTCCGAGGAAAACATCCACTCTACTCGTAAGTCTGTTGTTTCTTATCATATTAGTGATTTTTAATTGAAGAGAAAAATTCTCATTTTTAATTGTTATTGTTGACTATATAAAAAGAAAGTGAAAGAGATAGAGAGTGAGGGGGAAAAAAGAAATAGGGAAATTTTTTTAATTCTTTATGTATTCCTTTTCACTTGCACTCCGATATTTTTTTTTTATTTCTTAAATCATCATTTTTATCATTTTTTCTGTTGTTATTTTTTTATGAATGCTACTTTTCTGTATATATTAAAAGTAGCACCATGAATGCATGTTCAGAATTTCATTTTGTTTGGCCGGAATACCAAATTTAAAATTTTTTATTGATATATTTTTTTATCATTTCAAAACATACATCAGAATTTTAGGTAATTTTAACATTTTTAATTAATTTTAGGCACAAATAAAATATGAGAAAATTCGCAGTCGTCGATTAATTAATAATTTGTAGTATTTTATAGATTTTTTTTTCCATTCATTCATTTATCATTAATGATAATTGAATAAAAAAAAAAATTATAAAATTTAGATGAGGGACCAGTTTTTCAAATTAACTAAATTTTAATTTAAGAATCGAGCCTTGGTTGGTGGAGAGCCTGTACAGGCTAAAAATTGTTCGGAAGAAAAACTCCGGTGTGTATTCGAAATTGTTGAATTCAACACATGAATAAAAACAATACTTATAACACTAGGGCGATAAATACATAAACAAATATAAAAATACACAGTGATGTGCTTAGTGGAATAGGTGAAAATAGATCTACATAAACATTTATAATTGAAAGAAAAAAAAATGACTCATTAGTGATTTTACTTCAAAATAATTATTATAACTCTCGTATATCCACTACTCAATTGTATAAATAATTTTAAAAAACACAATAATGACAAAGGAAATTATACAAATTATGGAAAAATATTTCTGGTGTTGGTTCTCTATTTTTTTTTTGTATTTTCAACGCAGTGAAAAATTATAACAGCCTAACACAAAAGCAGAGCTAATACTGCCCATGCCTTTTTTCATTTGTCCTAAACATTAATTTAGCTATTTCCAATATCGTCTATATAGGTCATTATTATTATTATTTATATCATTCAATCTTTTTTTTTCCATTTTATTTTATTGAATTTATTTGTGACGTGTCTCTTTATATAAAAAAAATGAAGAAATGAAACAAGGAGGCACAATTGAATACATATGCTTTGAAAGCACAAAGAAAAAAATTAATTGAATTAAAAATACAAGCTGAAAACATCAGTACACACAAAAATTCGTCGAAAAAAAAAAAAACACGTACACACACAACTGTAATTAGACATAGAAATTTTTTCAATAAAAGCTTTTAAGTTGGAGACGTTGAATTTTGTTTCAGTTTTTTTTTCTTGGCAATAAAATTTTACGCTCGGCCCGGAGTTGAATTTTTATTTTTTCATTCGTTTTAGAGAAATGTAATTTGAATTCGAATTATTTTCCCCCCTATATTATTGTTAATTAATTAATATTAAATATATACAATTGAATAATTAAAACCTGTTTTCGGTTTAAAGTCGAGCGTAAAAAATCCTCTGCATGTTAATCCAGTCAGTAATTTTCCTAACTCTTAATTTGAAATGGTTTCATGGTATTCCTCCTGTTCTATAAAAACAACATTTGTGCCATTGAAAAAAAAATTATATTAGGTATGCAAAGTACCTATCTTCAATAAATCGTAGACATATTGTGAGAATTAAAATTGAAATCAATAGAAAGATGTATTTTAGTTACTAAGAAGATAAATCAAACTGTCCAAGTATTTAATTATATTTTTATTTGATTTGTTTTATTTTACATTTTTTTTTTGGTAGGAGATTGTAAACAATAGAACCCAAGGTGTTAATTTATTATGCATGCGAGTACTTTTAGTAAAAAGAAATGAAATTCTATCTTAATTTCCTACTTACAAAACAAAACTATAAATTTAATTTTGCATGCGAATTATTTAAATTAAACACTTTCTAATCGCTTGGCATTGAATAAAGTAATAAACAACAAGGGATACAAATAAATATCACACATACATAAAAAAATACACGTTGTAAGAAGGTAAGAATAACAATTGAGAAAAAGGAATGAAACAAGAAAATAATTACTGAGCTTCGTGTGCATAAAAAACAACAATGAATGTATAAAAATAATAAATAAATAAATAAAATAATTTGTCTTTGCTTTTTATTAAATAATAAAATTTTATTTTTACAATTAAACTTTACTTAATTAAATTAATTTTTTTATAGATTATTCAACACTCCCGGCGGATATGTCTACGGATTGGATGACAGTTGATTGTTCACCATTGAAACCAGGACTTACGGGCCCTTATATTATGCCAATGCCTGTGCCGATGCCAACATTATACAATGGTGAAGCAAAAAAACAAAAACCTGGAATTATTGAGCTAGTACTTTATAATATTGCTGCAATGTTGGCTGGTGTCGCGACTGGTTACGACGTGAGAATGTCAAATGTATCGCCAATTCATCCGCGATTATATCCTCGAACTAGTGATAATGATGAAGAACCAACAAGATGGTGGTTTCAAGCTGATACAGGATCAAATCGGAATTCTGGATATCTTGGAGCGGATTATGAATTCAGTTCGACTAGTGGATATCCGCACAATACTTATCATGGTCCAGCACGACATTACAGGTATACAAATATCACATTGAATGTATTTTCCTTTATAATTTATAATTTTAATTTCATTCATCAATTTTTTTATTGTCATTAAATATTAATTTCAGGCCGTTTTTAAGCAATATGGGAGGAATTGCACCTGGTTTACCATCAAATGTTATCGATAAACCTTTACGATTTACTGATTCACCTCAACATTATGCTGGTAATACTGGCTCGAATATACCAACACCAAGTCCGAGACGAAAAAGTTCATCAGCAAGCAATGACGAGGTTTATTCACCAGAAACCGGACGGTTAGATCGTATTGAACGAGTACCCACTATCTATTTAGGTAATGTTGCGCCTTATCCTGACTACGGACCACCAGTGTACACCATGATGCCTACTGATTATTATAGACCTCCAGAATCTGGATATTTCGTTCCAGCAGACTGTCAGTAAGTATTAATTTAGAATAAAATAAAATTAATTTGTAATAAAAATTTTTTAATTTTCCATTTTATAGAGACAGAATGTTGGAATATTCAGACTTTCCGCATGCCTATGACAATCTGAGCAATTTAAATAGTCTAGTGAGACCTACATCCCGACTACCATCCTATACACATCATCGTACCTCATCAAATGTTTCAAATACGAGTACATCAAGTCAAAGCAATATTAATCCGTCTTTTCGTTTAGACGACGAGGCAGATTATGCCGTGTATTCGCCGACTCATTATTATCCACGATCATCAAATATTGTCAGTAATATTACAAATTATGGCACAACTGTAATCAATCATGATTACAATTCATCACAGTACCTGACACGCCATAATTCACATGATTCAAATCCAAATTCAAGTGATCGACCGAGTAATCTTGAAGTTGTTACCAGGCTTCGTTCGAGCTTAAAACGATCGAATTATTCATATAATTCACCTAAAAGCACGAGTAAAAATAATTCTGGCTCGGGAACGCCGACAAATCCAACGCCACCAGATTCACTTACGTCTGAAGATTCAAGTTATGTTTCCGCTAAGGATAGCCAAATATCAATGAGCCGCGTACGCTTTTCACCGGTGACATTTGATCGTGATAATTCATCACGTGAACATCGAGGAGATCCACTTTTAGATATTGCAGTTCATTCTCAGGGGCAAGAGGGTGTCATGTCACCATTACAATCCATGCGACGAATGAGTCGCAATCGTAAACCAAGTATATCCGATTTGGATAGGGAATTTTTATCATAGCACTGGCTTATTTAAACACACGAATGCATGTTCGTGTGTGAAAATAAATAATTGAACATACACTAAATGAAAGGATAAAAATAGTATATATAAATCATTTGATGTTTCACCACTGCCTCTCGTGAAAATTGACAAAATGAATGCATATATGTATAGGAAAGTATTTAAAATTCAGTAATATTCCACGTTAGAACTCTCGGTGAATAAATTTAAGATTTTCAATTTTTTTATTTCCATTCGGAACTTTGCAATTATTAAATATAGGCTGATAAGAAGAAAAAAAACAAAATGATATTAATGATGATGTCGATATACATTCCACATCTTTTTAATTATTCTTAGTCATACAAAAAAAAAATTAACATTCCTGGATCTTTATGTATGTGTTATTTTTTTCTTCAAATGAAAATTTGAATCATTTCATTATCACATGAGAGTGAATTTAGGATTGAATGATTTATCAGTATTTTATAACACATCAGAATGTATATAAAATATTGTATTTAATGAGAATTCCATTGAGCTCACATGAAACTGCAAAATAGTGATAGAGCAATTTTAGCACAATTGTAAAGTTTATTATTGGGCTATGTAGAATATTATTTTTTTGTCATCAATTTTTTTTTTCCACAACGTTTGCCCATTAATGTTTATTCGTATATATCCTGTACAAAGATAGTTTTGCGGTGCTAGTATCATGTACTTAAACTTTAAAGTATGCATATATGTGAAAACAGAAAGGAGTAATGAGGAAAGAAAAATAAAGCATAAAGGATAAAAATCATGTATAAAAATGCTTCCAGGATAAACGAAAAGAATTTCGAGGAGATAATGTTCACCAGTGAATTATAAATTGAAATGAAATGAAAAGAATTTGTAAACAAATTATTAATAATTATAACTAATTGGTGATCGTACTAAACATATATATATGTAATAATAATTAATTTGATTAATTCGGCAGCTAACAATGTAATATTTGTTGTGTACTGGCGAATTTTCACGCCAAAAGTGCTAGTCTAAGCTATAAATATATTTATTATTTTTTTTTTTACATTATAAAACGATATATTGAGATAAAAGCGCGTAGTCTATTTAATATCGTCAATATAATTCGGTAAAATGTATATTTTTCTTAATACTCAAAGTATGAATAGTTTTTCTTTTAATCAATTTAAACAAAAAGACGAAAGCAATCGTAATTGCAGTCACTTATGTGACGTTAAAAAAATCCTCTCACCGAGAGAAACATTCACTGTGTTGCTCTGCACTCCTTTGCATTAAAAAAAAATTATATTACTAGATTTTATTATGTATAGATTGATGATACTCATTTTGAGTAAAACAAAAAAAAAAAAAAGATAAAAATTATTGCGAAACCAGTGTATGTATTCTCAATCATTGTGAAAATGTGTGTATAATAATTAATTAGTTAATGAATTAATTAATTGAACCTCCCTGAAATTAGTCAACACATTGTAATAAGTATAAAAAAAAATTGTACTTAATTAAACACTCACGACCAAGCAGGATATATAATAGTTAATTAATGAATTGAATATTTCGATATGACATACAAAAATTGTACGTTGTTTTAGTATTCCCGAAAAAAAAATATCTAAAAACATATATCAATTTTATGTAACAAATTTATCAATTTAATCGTCAGTATTTTTTTTAATTTTTTTTTTTGTATTGTTTGGATGTTGTATGAATGTGTATACGGGAAGTTAACAATAATTAAATGCATAACGGGCTTCAAAATACAAAACTCATGTGGTATATCCAAGCAATCTTTATTATAATCACAAGGAAATTTCGAAATGGAAAAACAAAGTGAAAATTTAAAAAATCGTTTGGAGTAAAAATTTAAATGAATTTGTAACAATAACTGATTAGATTGTAAGTAATTTACTGTTAAGCCGCTAAGTGCAATGTGTTCCACGTATAAAGGAAGAAAAATAAAGAAAGAGATAATGAAAAAAATAAAAACAGTTAACGATATACTGTTACTGCTTCTGTATGCGCCTTATAAAAAAGAAAATTGTATAATGAAATCAAAGACAAGGACGTTACAATTAATTGCAATTGAAATTTATAAAATATAAAATTTTTTATTTATTCAAGAAGAAACAAACAAACAAAATGCAAAATTTATTAACAAAATGTAATATTATAAGGATTTTATTTTTCTTCTTGTTCATTTGAAACTTTTAATCTTTTTTATTGTATTTGTATTCATGAAACCTTTCAACAATAATTGACACAAATATCATTTTCATAGATATAAAAGTTTAAAGACAAAAAAATAATTATGCTATCAGGACCTGCACGAAAATATTAATGTATACATATTTTTTCAAATAATGTACATTACAATATGAATATTATAAAAAAAAAATGAAACATTATAAATAGCGATTGAATTGTATTGAAGTATATAATGTATAAGTATCAATATTAATAATGTAATAATATGAGACGAGTCACAAAAAAAAAAGATTGTATAAGTGGTGAATGAATAATAATTAATAAACGATTTCCAATAATTTTTTATTCCCAATTGCAATGTCATGGATAATGTAGTGTGTTTGCAACTGTTTTATAAAATTTGTCGTCTGTCAATTGCAATTCATCTATAAATTGTTCATAAGAAAATATGGCAAAACATCCATGTGATTGTAAAGATGCGACAATTGTCGAAGGAAATTACGGTCGAATATTGCAAGGAAAAAATTCACAACGACATGAAATATCAAATATTAATTCATCTGATCAAGGGGATAAATTTAACAACACCGAACATAATCTCGTTAAATCATACACAATGACAAACGTAAATCGAATGGAAGTAATTTTAATATCTTGGGGAGCAACAATAGTGTCAATAAAATGTCCAGATAAATATGGAGAGACTGCTGATGTTGTTTTGGGTTTTGATAATATCGACAGCTATAGAAATTCGCACATGAATCCATTTATTGGATGTATACTTGGACGATGTGCCAATAGAATTAAAAATGGTTTATTCACTATAGCAGATACAGAGTATAAACTAACTCTGAATGACGATAAATGTCATCTTCACGGCGGTGTAATTAATTTAATTATAAATTAGTTATTACTGAAGTAAAATTAATATTAAAACTTTTCGATTTGCGAATAGACTTGTGGGTTTGGCAGACAATTGTGGAATTCACAAATTGACGGTTGTAATGTTGTGATGAGTTATTTGAGTGATGACGGTGAAGAAGGATATCCTGGTGCAGTATTAATTACTGTGAAATTTAAATTGACTGTGGATAACAGACTGGAAATAAATATACGAGCTTCTTCTTCAAAGCCCACTATTATAAACATTTCCCATGCATCATTCTTCAATCTTGCCGGTCATGTATGATCTTCCGATTAATATTAATTGTTTCTCTTGCAGATAAGCAAAATTACTTTGTAAATTAATACATTTATTTTTAGGATGCAGGAGAAGATGAATTGAAAAATCATATCGTTACGTTGAACTGTGATCGGTGGACTTTTACTGATTCCAAAGATCCAATACCAACTGGTGCTATTCAAGGTGTTGGTGGAACAGTGATGGATCTACGGATTCCTAAAAAATTGGATGAATGCATGAGCAAAGTAAAAAATAAATTTTTAAATGAATAAAAAATTGTGAATTTTCGTATAAATTAAATTGTTATATTTTCAGGTACCTCCAGGCGAGGGATTCGATCACAATTTTTGTGTAGTACAAAGTTGGCAACCAGGTGTTGTGTTTATTGGACGTGCTCTTCATCCCAAAAGTGGACGGTAATATATTTGTATAATGAAATTCAAATTAATGGCAATTGATATACATTGAATGATTGTTTTAGGGTTCTTGAAGTTTATTCCGATCAACCGGGTGTACAATTCTACACGTGTGGTCGTTTTCCAAAGTCAATTATTACAAAAGATTCATTGTCTTCAGTATCTTCTGACAGTGTAAATACAAAACAATATGATGATCTTGTTAGCTATGACAGTTATCTTGATGGACAAGAATACGAGGGAGAATATATAAAAGAAAAATTCAAATCAGAATGGAATTATGGAGATCTTCGCTCTGATAGTGGTTCGTTGGTATCAATGAACCATAACTTAGCTTTCATTTCAGGAAAAAATGGTGCACATTACACGAATTATTGCGCTTTTACTCTTCAGCCGCAAAACTATCCCAACGCCATCAATATTGTAAGTTTAATACAAATTTTAATTATTATTTCACATTCATTGTCAATTTGGATTTATAAATTATTAGAAAGATTTTCCCTGTCCGATTCTACGTCCAGGACAAGTGTATTATCATGACTTGACCTATAAATTTGGTGTGCAGTTAGGCAACGGCATTTAAAATTAAATATCAAATTTTTTTTGTAAGCAAAATAAATATTATTTATCACAACTTTTTCTTTTTCGCTGCAAAGAATTTCGCCACATCTCCAATTGTTGTATTGAAAGTATTATTTACTGTCAATGTTCGTTGAATCCATCCCGGAAGTGATTTAGTTTTATTCGCATAACGTTTATCAAGTAAAATAACCGTTGAATAATCATTAATGTGACGAACAGCACGACCAATACATTGATTAACAGCCTTCATGCATGTATTCTCGTAATATTCATTACCAGCGCCGGGTTTAACATTCTCATTTAGATATTTCATTTTTTCCTGAAGCTCAGGCGATTTTATATTTGGATATGGCAATCCAACAACTATTACACATCGTCCCAAGTTGTCGGAGAAATTCAAACCTTCACTGAGTTTTCCATTTATTACACTAAATAATAGAGCGCCATTGTGTGGAATTTTTGGATGATAAATAGCATCAGAATAACTTTCCAAAACTGAATTAACTTGCGATGCTAATTTTGGTTCTCGAAAGATTTTTTTCTTCTCATCAATTTTCGCCACGACTCCAGATGACACCAAATGTTTATACAGCATTTCTTCATAACTGTAAGATGGTAGAAAAACAACAATACCACCTGGCACAATGTTACACAAATTTTTTAATGTCCTGCCTAATTCATTCAGCAGCTCTACATTTTGTCGATTTTGATAATTAAATTCAAATTGAACACCTGTTGGTCCTTGTGTAAGAATTCTCGTCAAAATATTTTCTTTTGGGACAACATGATCACAGGAAAACGTAACAATTCTCTCGTGTTTAGCACCCGCTCCAATAAACAATTGATCTCTAAATTCTGATATCGGTTCCATTGTTCCTCCTGTGAGAATAACAGCTCGCGATTCTTTCACAATTTCGTGAAAATGTGCTGCGGGATTCATTAATAGAAATTTTATTGTTCCCTGTCCAACCGTGGACCCAGGAATAACGAAAATTCTTCCATCAGAGCTACTATTTTTCAGTGATTCTAAGAAGCTGATGATACATATCAAAGGATTTGGAGCATTGTCATCTTCCGTATTTTCTTTTTCATCAACAGTGGATTCGATATTTTTATCTTTTTCTTGTAGAGTATCTAAAAATGCTGACACTCCCGATTTTTTTATCGTAACCGGACGAATTTTCAAGTCATCAGTGTATTTTTCAGTGTATCCTCGAAGTTTATGAATTAATTTTGAACTATTGATGAATTGAAGTAGTTCAAAATTATTCACTGTATCAATTTCAGCCATAACTTCGAAATTTGCTACAGTATATACTTTCGATTGTAATTCTCCATTAACTTTATCGTTTATCTGTGACTTTGATGTTCCACCCAAGACTTTTATTAATTTTTTCAAACAAAAACTCATTTGATTTAAATACAAAACATTCTTCGCAGAAAATAGTGCTTGAAATCTAAAAAAAAAAATTCATTATTGATTACATGGTTTTCCGTAGTTACATAAATATTATCATGAATTTAAAAACAATTACCTCTTTTGATACTGAGTAAGTTGATTATAACAATGTATAATGTGTCTTCCACTTATTGTAGCACTGTGTATCCTCTCAATCGCCTCCAAAAGATTATGAGCCTCATCAATTATCAATACATTATTTTTAAGACTTATTCCAGAACTTATTCGTGTATTTTTATGTAAAATAGTGTTATAAGGCACGAGGATTACTTGACTATCTGGTATTGAACGTCTCGATGCATAGTAAGCACAAGTTTCCATTTGTTTTCCATTCTCTGCTAATTCCTCAACATCCTGTATACTCGTTACAATATTGGCAATAATTAATCCTTGATTTCCAGGATTAAATGGACAACTTGTGGCAGTTTTAGATCTCTTGATATCTTTTTCTTTTTTCAATGTAGTTTTCTTTTTCTGCAGCTGTAAACATCGATCGTTTATCAGATTGACGTGGCCCAACTTTTTCACAGCATTATTGATGCAATAATTTTGCCTAAAAATATTTTAAATACATTTTTAAATCAAGTATAAACATACAATATATTTCATTATATTTATATTACTGATGATTTTCAATCACCTGGATGCCAGAGGAACTAATGATACTTTATCAGCATAAGGACTTCGTTTAATTTCTCCAATAAATTGTGTTAATTGTGAATGCGTTCTGGAGCAAAAGAAAAATTGTGTATACTTGGCATTTTCAACTGTATCACTCTCATCATCAGAATCCGAGTTCAAATTAAGATCATCCAGTAAAATATCTGCATCATTATCATCAATTTGTTTAGATAATCCATCTGATGAATCACATATTTTACCATCATCGCTTTTATTCTTTAATAAATTCCCTTTATAATAACGTTTTTTTTTTGTTATGTCTTCCAATTCAATTTGTTCTTTATATTTATTTCTTTGTGCATTACGACGTTCAAGTGCCTCCAATTTTTCTTCAATAATTCGTTTTTGGGCATTAATTTGAATTCGTTGGGATTGCTCGGAAAACCAATCTCCATCATCCTTCTCACTAATTTCTTTTAATTTAGCATTGATATCTGTCAACTCTTCTACAAGAGAGTGTTTATATTTTTCTTCATAATCAACGAGCCACTTTAATGCGCCACATATTATTGACAGAGATTTACCAGTACCTGTAGGACTCTCAAAAATACCCAATTTACCATTATCCAAGCAGGAATAAAGATTTTTCATAAAATCTTTTTGTATTGTGTAAGGTGGAAAAGGAAATGGAAACTCGTCTGGAATATCCATGTATATTATTATTGTACTAATGCCTTATGTATTTATAATAATATTTACTATATAATTATTTGCATCTTCCAATTTGCATTGATATCAATAACGCGGGAAAATTCCTTGTGCATGAACCATATAAAACCATATGAAAGAACTCGTATATAAAAAAATATGTAAGCAAAAGCGACATCTACACAATGGCTGCCGTTATTAAATTTTTCAAATAAAATTGGTACGAAAATCAAATAAATTTAATCACAATAAGAATATAAATAATTACGTTAATATTAATATTAATTCTATTCAATTAAAAACAATTTGTATTACCATCTATGAATAAAATTGAAATATTATATGCAAGTTTTATTTTTCATAATTTTATTTCATTTTGTCTGCTTATTAAATTTTTTTGTTCTGCGCAGATATCAGCGCATGATATGTATAGTTATAAATAATAAGCCTACTCTCTAAAAACGTGTACTCTTACTTCTTTTAAAAAAAAAAGGCACATACTGTACATTTGTGTATACTAAACCTACAACTTAGAGATATTTGATGAAAAAAATTTTTGTATTCCCTGATTTCTTCTGACTTCTGGTAAATATGGCGCTCGATCTCACTGTCAAAGTTCACCCCGTGGTATTATTTCAAATTGTAGACGCTTATGAACGTCGAAATTCAGATTCACAAAGAGTCATCGGAACTCTACTGGGTATGTTACATGATCCATTAATAAATTTCAATAATAAAACTTCCGTCATAAAATGCCGAAAGCAATAAAGATGACGGTTGCCGCTGTACATAACCTCAATGATTCATTATTGAGAATCGTACACGCGATTTTCAATAAAAATGTCTAAACAAATAAATAATGAATTAAATTGTATTTCAGGCACTGTGGAAAAGGGAGTCGTTGAGGTGACAAATTGTTTTTGCGTACCTCATAAAGAGTATGATGATCAAGTGGAGGCTGAACTCAGTTACGCCATGGATCTTTATGATCTAAACCATAGAGTAAATGCCCAGGAGAATATTGTCGGGTGGTGGGCTACTGGCAAAGAAGTCACAACTCATTCCTCAGTAATTCATGAATATTATGCTCGTGAATGTAATAATCCAGTTCATCTTACTGTCGACACAACTCTTGTTAATACCACGAGAATGGGAATTAAAGCATACGTTTGCGTTCAGCTTGGTGTTCCAAATGGCAAGCAGGGATGTATGTTCACACCGACGAAAGTGCAGGTATAATTATGAGAAACTAAATGATAACATTACATTTTATTCTACATTGAATTATTTTTTATGAAAGGATTATTTGATTATTTCATAGATTACGTGTTATGATCCAGAAATTGTTGGATTACAATTGTGTCAGAAAACCCAATTACCACCAATGCCAGGTTTATTACCAAAAACAGTTGGTGGAGTTGAGCCAATGATGGACCTCGCACAAATAGCTGAAGCAAGCACAAAGCTTTTAGCAATGTTGGATCAAGTTTTGCTTTATGTCGACGATGTTCTCGCTGGAAATCAACCTCCAGATAATCAAGTTGGTCGAGCACTTCTTGATATGGTTAATTCTGTTCCTAAGATGTCCAGCGATCAATTCGATGAGATGTTTAATAGCAATGTGAAAGATCTTCTTATGGCTGTTGCATTGTCGCAGTTAATTAAAACCCAACTTCAACTTAATGAAAAACTCACGCTTCTGACAACATTATAAAACATCAAAGTTATTTAGAGTGCGGAATGGGAATATTGTTAACAACAAACAATCTTTTTACCAATAAAAAATGAATATCATATTGCTTTTTCAATATATCAATATCCTAATCATTGTAAAAATAATTAAAATTTTATTATATAAATTTTCTTTATTCTCTATTATATGATACGATAATCAAACAACACATAACAAAATTCAATTTAAACTTATTAAAATTATTATAAAAATTAATAATTATTTTCAATTACAATCATAACTTTCGCACATATTTTATTTATATATTTTTTTTCTCTAAAATGAATCTAAATATTTTTTATTATATATTTTATCATTATCAATATCTCTACACATTTAAAAAACTTATAACAATACGATGTTTTATCATTTAATTATAATAATTTTATGTAATTTGAGTAAAGTGAGCAATTTTCTCGATTATATTATCTGTACTTTTATTTATTTTTTTTTTTTCGTAAGAAAACTTTTTTGAAATCCGATATTAACGCCATCTTTCGTATTTTATAGGCTATTTCTGTATTTCATACATATATGTAGTGTATACGATAATAATAATAATTATAATATACCAACACAACACAAAATATCATCCTTGCCGGCCTTTGACTTCCTCTTCCCTTGTGACACGATACAATCACACAATGGCGTCCGGAGTAAGTTTTCCATGCGAGTTTTTCAGCGATAAACATCGGCTTGATTATATATCAAAAATGATATATGATATATTTAATATTGAGCTAAAAGTATGGCCTATTTAATTATACAACTATTTTTTTCAGACCCTCTACACGTATCCTGAAAATTTTCGGGCTTATAAAGCATTGATTGCAGCCCAATATTCTGGTGCTCAAGTCAAGATTGCTGACAATTTTGTGTTTGGTGAGACCAATAAAACAGAAGAGTTCCTCAAGAAATTTCCTCTTGGCAAGGTAAGAAATTATACTTACAAATATTTATTAAATATTTTTTACACTTTATTTATATAAAATTTATCAAAGTGTTTTTTTTTTATGTATTGAATTTTCATAACCATTAACAATAAAAGTATCGCAATACTTTTGTTACAATTGACATATGTTTAACGTGCACGTGAATATAATTCGAATCTTAATGATATCGAAATTTATTTTTATCCCATTTAACTTTGTAAATAAAGAATTCGTCTGTTGATTTATATTTAGGTCCCGGCGTTTGAAACTAAAGATGGAAATCGTCTTACAGAGAGCAATGCTATTGCGTACTATGGTGAGAGAAAATTGTGTTTTTTTTTCATTCTCAAAATGCAAGAAGCAATTATTCCAAGTATAATAAAATAATTATTTTCATATTATTTTACAGTGGCTAATGAACAACTGAGAGGAAAGAACGAAGTAGAAAAGGCTGAAATTTTACAATGGTTGGGCTTTGCTGACTCAGAAATCCTTCCTGCCAGTTGTGCCTGGGTATTTCCACTTCTTGGAATTATGCCATACAACAAGCAGGTAAATATTACGTTAAAATTAATATCTATTTTATTTTCTCTCATAATCTATTAATATTCTCCTTCCAAAGGCGAAACTGGATAAATAAATTTTTGCCAGTTTCGTAACATAAGGAGAAATAATAATGTGCATTAGTGCAGAACTTCATGAAATTTATCATTATCATGGAACGATTTGACTATTGCCAACAATTATTTATCTAATATTATATTTATTATTTAAGTATATATATATACAAATATAATTATTTTTTTGACAAAAATGTGTTGGACAAAATTATAAGTGAAATCTTGAACTTTTTCAGACCATCGAACATGCAAAAGAAGATGTGACAAAGGCACTTTCAACTCTCAATATTCATCTTCTTTCAAAGACTTATTTAGTCGGCGATCGCATCACTCTTGCTGATATCAGCGTAGCAATGACGTTATTGCAGCTCTATCAATATGTACTTGAGCCAAAATTACGTCAACCATACGTAAACGTCAACAGATGGTTCCAGACAATTGTCAATCAGCCACAAGCAATTGCTGTAATTGGTAATTTCAAATTGGCAGATAAAACATTGGAATATGATCCGAAAAAATTCCAAGCTCAAAGTGGAAAATCAAAGAAAGAACGTGAGCACAAGGAGAAGAAAGAGCAACCGAAAAAGGAGAAAGAATCAAAGAAAAAGGAGGCAGAACCCGCTGAAGAACTCGATGCTGCTGATGAAGCTCTTGCTGAAGAACCCAAATCCTCAAATCCATTTGACAATATGCCCAAGGGCACATTTAATATGGATGACTTCAAACGAAGTTATTCAAATGAAGATGAGGCTGTTTCAATTCCATATTTCTGGGAGAAATTCGATCCAGAAAATTATAGCATTTGGATCGGTGAATACAAATATAATAATGAATTGACAAAAACATTCATGTCCTGTAATCTTATTGGTGGAATGTTTCAACGTTTGGAAAAAATGCGCAAGCAGGCATTTGCTAGCTGTTGCTTGTTTGGCACTGACAATGATAGTTCTATCAGCGGCATTTGGGTATGGCGCGGACAGGATCTTGCATTCACGGTAAATGGCAATATTTATTTATTTAAAAATAAACAATTATATTATTTTATCATGTTATAGTTGTAATATAATTTATTGAATTTGTATAATATTTTTTTAATACGGAATTATTTTTCTATTCAGCTTTCTCCTGACTGGCAAATCGATTATGAATCTTACAAATGGACAAAGCTTGAACCAAGCAGCGAAAAAACAAAGGAACTGGTAAATCAATATTTCTCCTGGACTGGTACAGATAAAGATGGACGTAAATTTAACCAGGGCAAGATTTTCAAATAAAATCCGTCGTATAATTAACCAATAAGATAAATTTGCTTATTGACACCTAAATAAATAATAAATGAAAAAAAGTGATTTTTATCTGTTCCTTTTCATATATTATAATGTATTAAAAAATTATTAATAATAATTACGTAGGATTATTAATTTTTTTTTTCACTTTCATCTTACTTCGAACAAATATATTTTATTTAACAAATTTTTTATATACATTATTATTAAAAGCCGTTTTTCTCTAACCACTTTATTATCAAATTTACGTAGTCACCACGGAATTTAATTACTCCGCCTGGTTCACTTATTTGTGAACCAACTTTTAAATTGGTCGACTCTTCAATATATTTTCTCAGTTCAGCTTCTAAAGCAACTATATCACCATCAATTTTACGAACAACTGTTAAT